>VYXB01003509.1:57238-112380 GCA_013397135.1 Pachyramphus minor | reverse complement strand
CTGCGTCCCCGCTGCTCACCGCGCTCCAGGGCCCCGCGCAGCGCTCCCCGCTCCGGCTCCGTCCCGATCTCCCCGATCACGGCGAGCAGCGCGTGCCGCCGCCCTCCCGGCAGCCGCGCCGCCGTCTCCATGGCAACACCGCGACCGCTGCTGCAGCGCGCACTCACTGGCGCGCGGCTCTTAAAGCGCTCTGAGCCCCTCCCTGATTGGCCGAGCTGGCACGTGGGCCTGAGTACTGCGGGGAGGGGGCGTGGTCGGCTGGGCCCTCGAGCCCAGCCCCCCCGTCCCCGGCCAGCCCCCCGCATGGCCCTGGGGTCTCGCTGCTCGTCCGGCCCGGCGCGGCCCTTCCGCCCTCGCTCTGCTGGCCCAAGGCAGGTCGTGCCGGCTGCCGGTGAGCTCCCGCCGGCGCTAGACGCGGAGTCTTGGTCCCTTCCGTCAGGATGGACAGAGCGGCACAACAGCAAGCTCGGATGCTCAGACCTTTGAAAGAACAGTTTGGGGATGGAGAGAAGTTGGTTTAGTTTTTAGTTTAGTTTAGAATTAAGTTACTTAAATAGAGAAATCCACGGAGATTTTTAAATGCCTGGTGTTGAGTTGCTGCAATACCCACGATAAATCATGAAAGCCATCAGTGTTAGAGATGCCAAGGCTTGGCAGCATCATTCACCTTCTCTCTGCTCCATTGCATGGCAGTGAGCAGGTCAGGACTTCATCACTTCCTGGTGGTTCTTCTTGTTCAAATAAAGACAAGTGTAATGGTCTCCAGCAATAAGTCATGGGATTTCCTGGATTCCAGATACACAACATACAATAATGATCTGACCACTGCTAGCCACCAATGCAAAACTGGTGAGAGCTGCTCATGGCTGTGCTGACAGGTCATGGTGCACTGACTGGAGAGGCCCTAACTCAGGGCCCAAGTCCACGTTGCTTATGATTCTGGCCAGCCAAGCTCCAAAGCAGTTTGATGCAGATGGCCTTAGGCTGAGACAGGGGAGATCCAAACTGGATATCAGAAAACATTTTTTCAATGTTTGTGTGGTCAGACATTGAAACAGGTTGCCCAGGGAAGTTGTGGAGTCACCATCCCTGGAGGTGTTCAAGAGCTGTTTGGATCTGGTGCTGGGTGATGTGATTTTAGTGGCTTAGGGCTTACTCTGGCAGTGCCAGGTAAATGGTTGGACTGGATGATATTTATGGTCTCTTCCAAGCTTGATGATTCTGTGTTTCTACATGCAAAAGCTAAGCAACCCCAACTTATGAGACTTCTGCATGCTGAACAAGGGAGAGGCACCAGAAAGTAGTTTCAGATTAAAAAACCTATGTCTCTTCTGACAGGAAAGCCAGCTATGGTAAAACAAGTCAAGTCAGCAATAATGTGCAGTGTTTCCTAAAACAGTATCAGGTTCTGCCCCTCCAATCCACAAGGTTTCGAGAGCTACAGTTTAGGAAGTTGATGTGCAGTTAAGTCCTGCCCTGTTTTGCTCCCTCATACACACCAAGCCTGCATTGAGGAATACTTGAAACCTCATAAGGTTCTAACAGTCAGCATTTTGGCAAGTGTATGTGAACCTATAGTGTCATAGGACTCCAACAAAAGATAATCGGGAAATAAGACAACCACAGAAAGGGAGGAAAATACAGAATATTTATCTCTGCAGGCTACGATTGATGTTACTAGCTTAGTGAGTTTTCTCAAATTGAGATCTTAAAAGGTGCCGTAGCTCTCAACATAAACTAGGAGATGATGCAATAGGTCTTTTACACATTAAATTGTGGTGACATCATTGGCTATGATCTTTATGAAATACAGAATTAATGTATCAAAAGGGTTTAATTTATTTCTCTGTGATGTAACCTGCACAGCAGCAACAATTTAGTTTGTCTCGGGGATTGCACTGATCAGGTAGATATGTGAAAAAAGCAATAAACTTGCAAATAAACGCCAGCATACATTAAATTCTGTTATGAAAGTAAAACTGTACATCATGGAAAGAAAACATGACAACAAAACACAAAGATGAAAGATTTTCAGATATTTCAATACCAGCTAGTAGAAGTACCTTCTGTTTTCAGGTGATTCAGTCTTGCTGCTTATTTTTGACATGGTAGCTTTCCAGAGCTGCAGCTTTTCACTGCAGTGCAGAGATGCTCCTCCAGCTGGCTTTCTGCCAAGAAGAAATGAAACAGGAGACATGCAAATTGGAGTGAAAGCTTAAAAAGAATATCCAAACACAGAGACTAGAACTTCTGGGGAAGACTTTCAATTAAAATATGAATTCTGGTGATGGGATCCATTCGCATTCTTCTACCTTACCATCAGGTCATAGAATGACAGTATTTCTGTTGCTTTCTGATGTGGGTCAGAGCTGTCTGTGGTCACAATAGAATTGCAGTAGAATAGGCTTGAGTCCTAGTGTGTGTGCACTGCATAAGGCAGTGAAGTGAAGGATTTCCAGTCTATTAAGTTCCTCCTTTTCCCTGTAAATTCACACTCTGGAACCATATAATAGACCTGTATCACAATTATGGTGTAAAATTCTGCTTTCATGCCCCGAAGCAGTAGCTGGCACACCCAGGAAATAACAAAAGCTGACTGGGCTGACTGCAGATATTAGAGGTCCTGACAAACACCACAGAAGAAAAGTGGCAAAAGAAGACTAAAGGATTACCTTGAACAGTGAAGGATGACGAATTACAGGTAAACGATCTTTATAAAAATAGATTTAGAAAGTAGGATCAAAATAGCATAAAAAGGACTTTCTTATCATGGGAAGATCAATCTACACAATTTCAATTTCTCAGTCCTTTAGCCTGGACGATGGCTTCCTGTCCTCACCAGCTAAAAATGTCCATATAAATGAAAGTACTAAATCATACTTAAATGGCAATTCTTCTTTGAAGCCAAGGTGATTTTTAATCAATTAAATATTAAGTACAAAGTGGCCAGAATTCTTACCTTTTTGTTTCATCTTTCCTCATAACTAAATCCAGTCAAAAAAACATAGCTGAAATGGTCAGGCAAAGCACAAGCATTAAAAATGAGCACAACAGGAATATTACTAAGATTTTTTTTTCAGACTAAACTGAGTGGGTTGGCAGCAGCCTTACTGAGCAGTGCAAAGAAATAATAATGCTACACTTTCCATCATAACTGTGTATATGTCTTTCACAACTTCCCCTGTTCAGTAAAGCCATGCATTTGGCATTTACAAATTTGACCACGTGGACTGAGCTCTCAATTTTGTCCTACACATGTTCAGGCAAAAGCATTGAATTGCAGAAAAATGAGACTGGAAGGAAATCCCAGAGATAATCCAGTCCAACTTCCTATTTCAGACTACGATCAACTATACTCCTTTGCTACTACTTTTAAAAAAGTCTTAAATGTTAGAGATTGCATAATTTTTAGAACTCCTTTAGCCTTTTAAAATATTTTTGCTTATTTCTGTTATGTCTTAATTTAAATCTACTTCAGTTCACAGAAACAAATTCACAGTTGTGCTCTAAACTGTGAATATGAAAACCAAATTATTTGCCATCCCCTTTTTTCTCTCTGACAACTGTTAGGATAGCCAAATCCTTTGTAATCTTCTCAGTAGATATAGGGTTTAGCTTAGGCCTTGCTAGTGCAGGGTACAGGAATTATTTTGTGCATCTAACGTATCTATTCTACACACAAGTATAATGCTTGCTGTTTGCACCTTTTCTTGTGGCAGCAGCACGACACTGACTCAGTTTGTCAGGCACTGTGACCACCATTGCTCTGTTTTACAGAAATGCCACATAGTCCAGCAGCCCCATCCTGAATTTGTGCAGTCAGTTATTTCCTTTTGTAGAATATTGTTCTTACTTTGTCCATTTTTCAGACTGTTTAAAAAAACTTTCTTCTACTACTTCTAGTCCCTCTCAGCGCCAGATGGTTGTAAATTACTAAGTGTACTCCTTATTTTGTGACCAAGGTGGTAAAAGAAAACCGTGAACTGACCAGGGAAAACATGTCGATGTTTGAACCCTTACTCAAATGTATTTGTTTTGACACAGAACTGGTGATTATTACTTTCCAAGGATGGATATTACTGAAATTTCATAACAGCCATGCTTCCCTAGTTTGCTTATGAGAATCTCATCTAGATACGGCTGAAAGTCTTACTATGGTAGTTATTCTGCCACTTCTGTCCTGTTGCTCTGACATCAGATTGATATTATACACCTTGTCTTTAGAGATCTATGTTGACTGTTAACTACTCTCCTTATTATCTTGTAGACACAAAATGGTAATTTGCCTGAGGATTTGTTATCAAAGTTTTCAAGGAATTGAAGGGAATTTTGAGAGTGACTGGCATATTTGCCGCTTCTAGTCTTCAGATACCTCATTAACCACTGTGAGTTTTGAAAGGTAACTGTTAACACTTCTAAGACAACGTTTCAATAATACAGCTCAATATGTGGCAAAGGAGCATCTTCTGGGAGCTAAACAACCAGACACTAAAGCATCCCTCCCGTGCAGCAATTGTAAATATTTGTAGCCTGTTTAATGTTCTTAACATGCATGTCCAAACTTGGATTTCACATTATACACAAATCTATAACACAAACTCATATTTACAGTGTTTCACTAGGTGAAACTTTTTGTCTATAAAGTTGCACAACAGTTTCTTCTAGGCCAGGTACCATTTTTTCCAGACTTCTGTGGTTTTGGTTCTACAACAGGGCTTTAAATAAAATATATAGAATTCTCATATGTAGAATACAGAGAGGTGCAGAAATAAAAAAAGAGAACTTGCAAAAGCAGATTTGAATTAGTCTGTTTGTTGGAGTTTATTAATAGTGATTATTGTATTTTAGTGTCTTAAATCTTGCTAAATACTCAGTGAGTTCAGTGGAAGTAATCTTAAAAGAAATAGTTAAGATCACTTCCAAAGGGGGGAATTATTGCAAATGATAAAACTTTCCTAAGATTTTTGTTAATCATAGCAGTTAGCTAGATTCCTTTTTTATCTTGCAGACTCTTGTCAGTTTAATCTTTAAATAATCAAAGCTTTGAGTTTCTCTGGACTAGCTCTGATAAGCTTTAATAAACAAAGCTTGAGGGAGTTGAAGGTCAGACATCTTGGATCTTAAATTTGTGGTCCTTCAAAGACATATTGGAGTAACCAGAAAATATAGAGGGAATTAACAAAGACATTATAGTCTGAAAGTTGGTGACTCTCTGACTAAGGAAGAGAACCAAAAAATATGGGCCAAATATTAGCCAATAAAGGACAGAATACTAACTAAATGAAGAAAATGGTGTAACTTAGAACCAATGCATATTAATTTCTTTATTTGCTAAAATGTATAAATACGCGTAAAGTCTTGAAAGGAATACAGGTAATTGGAATGATTCGCTACATATCTCTGGCCAGAATAAAGTAATGCCTGGCTCACTAACACAAGGGAGTGTTGGAGGGTTTCATTTCTTCCCAGCGATTTTCGGTGACATACTCAAACCCACTATTTTTTAGGCAAGAAGTTGAATGCTTCAAGACAACAACAGTGTCACAATTTGTGCACAAGGCTTCTTCGATAACCGTTTAGTAATATAAACACAGAGAAATTAATGGGATTTCACTCCCCTGTGATATCCAGAAAAGGAGGTTCCCGGTGGTGGCTATCTGGGATACGAGGTGCTCGGTCCGTGCCGGAGACCGAGCACGGAGCTGTTTTGTACCTCTTGACGAAAAAGTGGTAGGAAGGGCACCGCGAGGAAACCCCCTGGCCCGCCGTGTGCGCAGTTGCCCGGGGGTTTGCTCCAACCCCCTTTGGAGGGCGGTCGCTGCCTTTGCCCTCGGGCGAGCCCCGGCGCGGGACGGGCGGAGGACACAGGGCTCTTTTGTCTCTCCTGGGCGCTCGCGGAGAGGCCGAGAGGGCGGCGCAGCTCCGAGCCTACCGCTGTTCCCGCTCCGCGGCCGCTGTCGATCCTAGTGCCCGTGTCAATCCCGGTGCCCATGCCCCCCGCGCGTTTCCCCGGTAACGGCGCGGGGCGGGCGGGTCGCGCGCGCCAATTGGCGCGCGGCAAGATGGCGGCGGCGGGAAGCGCGGTGTAGGGCCGCGCCGGGCTCCCGCGGGTTCCTGGGTTCCGCCGCCGGCGGCGCCCTACATGGAGCGCGGCGGCGGCGGCGGCGGCAGCAGCAGCAGCAGCAGCAGCAGCAGCAGCCAGCTGGACCCCGGCTTCTCGCAGCAGGACACGCCCCGCCTCATCGTGGAGGACTCGCAGCCCCAGGGCGCGGAGGCGGACGCGGAGCAGGCCTGGCTCGGCGTGCTGGCCTGCCGGCTGCCGGCCCGGTGGAGCCCGAGCCCCGTGCTGGTGAGTGCCCGGCGCGGCGGCGGCACCGCGCACCCCGGCCCGGCTCTGATGCGGCCCCTGCCTCGGTCTTGCAGGAGATCGTCTGCGATCCCATCGGCAGCCGGGCGCCCAAGGGTGGAGGGGCGGACCGGGAGGGACCCGCAGGTAAGGGCGGAGCGCGGGGCCGCGGCGGGCCTGGGGGCCGCGGCGGCGCTGACAGCGCTGTGCTTGCAGAATCCATGGAGAGCCCGGCCCGTCTGGGCGCCGCCGGCCCGCCGGGCTGCGTCGCGGAGGAGGCTCCATCGCCCGGCAGGGAAAGCAGGTACGTTGGCGGGGCCGCGTGAGCCGCCTTCCCGAGGCTCTCGGCCGCCGCCTCCGGGGCCTCTCCTGAGGACAGGCCGAGAACGCGGTCTCCGAGCAGCTGCGGCCGCAACCGGCCGCCGCCGGGGCGTGCGGTGCGGAAGGCTGTGAGGGCCCAGTCGGTGCCGAGCGACCCCTCGGAACGCGAGCCGCGGGAAGGCGTCCTGCAGGAACCCCTACCCGACGTGAGGAAGTCTTTGTGTTGCAGTGTCCTTGGACAGGCCGGGGAACGAGGTGAAGGTGATGTTGAGGACTGTGCTGCTTCGCCCTGTGCAGAAGGTAACTTCTCCATTTCAGGTCTGTTCTTGGGGTTTTGAATCAGATTGACCATCTGTGCAGTTTTTCAGTCGAGCTGCCTCACTTGTCTCACCAGGAGTAGTTGTGCCAGCAATAATGGGTTAGGAATTGTCATCTTTTTATGGAAGTTGATATGTATGCTTTGGTGTTTGAAATAAAAAGTGTTGATCAGTGTTAACTTGGTTCTTGGAGACTGGAAATGGTTTAAAAGAGGCAGGGATGCATCACAACCGTTAGGAAATGGAGCCTTTTTATGAACTGGCATAGTGGTTGTCATCAGAGGACTTTCAGACACAAGCTGTGTATTATGAAAATTATTTTCTCATCATGATATGAAAAGCTGCTGCAGTACCTAGTGGCATTACAAAAGATATTGCTGATTAATACTGATTTCTGAATTAATGACCACTGTCCCTGTTTTGTGACTGTATTTTAATTAGCACAGCTGAGGTCAGAGTCTGTTAGTTTATTCAGAGTTTCAGCAATAGCCTAAATACTTTGCATGTTAGAGGGTATATCTTTTGCCCTTGTAAACGTGTTCAATGGCTCTTAAAAATTGTGGGGGTTTTTAATATATATTTGTAATGGATGTTTGGTGTTAGATACAGGTACATCACAGCTGCAGTTTGGAGCTCTAGAGCTCTCACAGAGCCAGGACTTTGAGAGCAACTTCGTGCCTGATGAAGGTGCTAGGCAGCAGCTTCACCCTGGAGCTGCAGTCCTTTCTTCCAGACTTGTGGAGAACAAGTCTAAAGATGGTAGGTAGAAATGATGATAGATGTCCTTTTGCTGCTCTGTAGATTCTATCTGGTCTCTTTAAATTACAAATGTTATGTTTCTTTGACAGGAAATACAATATTAGTAGTTTTCAAAAATGAGTTCATGGATCACTGGTAGATGCAAGGAGTTTTGCCTTCTCTTTTCTAGTTAATTTGTTTTCTCGTAGCAGTGCAAGTGTTATCATTGATTCTTGTACCTCTCTTTCCCGATTTGTTTCCAGAACATTTAGACAATTGGATGTTGAATTCCCTCCCTGATAAGAACCTCATCCTGTCTTTTTTTTTCTTTTTTTTTTTCCTTGTTATCATAGATAGTGCAAGATTTTTTTTTTCCTTCCTATAAAGCTTGACTTGGTATTTGTAAATTACAGAACTACACTTCCTTGTTTGTTACAAGACTAACAATTTTTTTTTTATCTCTCTCTTCATAGAACTGCATAGGGACAGCATGGAAACTGTGTCCAGCACAGAAGCACATACTGCTTTGAAAAGCCAGACAGAGAAGTCTGAAAGGTAAAACAGTCTCTCTTCTTTTTATGGGTATTCTGAAAACTGATTTGTGTCTTTTTTTTACTAGGTTTTTGGACATAGGAGAGGGCTCAAGGCAAAAGAGAAAGGTGAAGGGAAAAATGAAGTACTGCTGAGACCTTTTTGCAGCAGTGCTGACTAAAGAGTGCTCTTAGCATTCATAGCTGAGAAAAGAGGTGATGTCAACCTCCTACACTCAAAGATATCAATAGGTTTGTTTTTAAGGGAGAGTGCACTGCATAATAAAATATATTAATAATTAAAGTTGTATGACTGGAATATACTAGAAACGTTAACTTCTGTGACTTAAAATGAATTATCTTGAAATAACATAGTCACTGTAGTGTGGGCTTTGCTGCACAGGAGAAATCTAGAGGCTAAGTGGTGCATATTCCACGATGATTTTTGAGTATTTGCTATTGTAAGCTTTATAGTTTTTATTATTTTTAAGTGTGAAACTTTGTTGAATACCTCTTATCTGGCATAGAATTTGCATAACATTTAGCTTATCTTTTTTATCATATTCTGCCACAAAACCTTAAAAAGGAGGCGAAAGAAAATTCCTAGAATCTACATTGCATAGAAGACAGTAGAACAATCTGTGTTCCATTTAAGCATCACTTAGGTTGGTAGAAAACTTAAAAAACAATTCTGAAAGTATAGCTCATCAAAGATGAAAATGTTATTTTTTCACTTGTGTTATACACAAGTGAATACCTTTCACCTGCTCTAATAGGTTTCCTTTACAATATTGTAGTCCTACTTAATACTTTGATTTTTTCAAAGGTCAATGACTGTGTCTTGCCTTTCTAGAACTCTTCAGGAAGCAGAAGAGCATATCAGGAAGAAAACGCCTGTCAGTGACTCCAGTAAAACTGAGAAATCCCTTCATTCTGGTTGTGAGGAGTCAGATATCTTGTCAACTCAGGAAGAGATGTTTCCTGAGAATCACGCAACAGGTAACAATAGACAAGGAGAGTTAGTGGTCAATGCAAGATGTCTTTTGTTACTAGAACCTTGCATGTACTTGCATTCTAGTGCTGGATTAAATGTGTTGATATTGGAGCCATTGGGGACTTTTTTTAAAATTCCCAGCGGAGGAAGTCTAAAATCTGTTCAAATTTATCCTTTTTATCTGAACTATATTGTGCTTACATTTCACATACTGAATTTCCATGTGCAATCCTTCATAAACTCTGTGGAAGATCAGTTTGTCCTTGCCTGTCTGGAAAGTAACTGTGCAATAGCATGAATTTAATTACTCAGAATTTTCTGATCACCTTGGTTATTGGCCATATTTCTAACTTTATTTCCATTTGTTTGAAACTGCTGCAGGGAGTGGCTGTCCAATAACCAGGGTGGAAGAGGGAAGTTCTCTGGTGTGTACACCTGCTCGCAGTCTGCAAGTCCTGCAGCTCTCTGGACAGACAGTCCTTTTACAAGAGGGTCGTTCCATGTAAGCAAAAAATCTCCAAACTATTGCAATAACTGTATTGCAATAGTGCAATTTAGTGCATTTCCATCACTCTATTCTTTATTCAAGGATTTGTACTTGATCTTAAGCAATCAGTGTGTTAATTTTGCACCATGAAGGGAGGATGGCTTTATTTTGCAATGAAATGAACTAATGGTGCCCATGTGGTCCATTGACCATTGCTGGTCTTTTGATAGTGAACACCTGACACTCCTTTCATGAGGAGAGCCCTACCGTGACAAGCTGGAGCTTGATAAAGAGAGAACTTAATGCATGGTTTAGTGAGGTATGGTTTTCATTTCCATATTCCCTTTTCTTGGTCTGCAGTGTCTCTTCAGGCATAGTTATTCCACCTCCTGTTGCCTTTGGACCCAGTGCTCTTGTCCCCAGCAGTCCTACTGAACAAGAGCAAGAAAAAGGTAAAATGTTATGCGTACTGTCTGTATTTTGTGTTTCAGTGCTCTGTGGTTTAGTCTGAGCTTGCAGCCTTTTCAAAACTTGCTAAAATTATATTTAAGGAGTAAAGCAAGATTGAGAACACTGAGGGGGATAGATGAAAGGAGATCTGTATCTCTGACTGTTGTCTATAATTCTTTATATCCTCTCTCTGTCGATACTTCCTGCATCACTATCGTAATAAAATTAGTACTGTTGGCTAGCTCTCCTTCACTTGAAAGATGGGACATACTTTGTATGTCATGCAGATTGCTGCTTGCAATTGTCCTCCTTTCTTAGGGACTAGCAATACTTGCTATAGGCAGATACTTGTATTAAGTCTGTACTGTTAGGGCAATAGGAAAGACAGATAAGGAGTGCATCGTAACAGTTATTTTACCTTAACATAAATGACTCACACAATATTGTAAAAAGCTTTCATATGCTATATGTGTGAATTCTAGAACCTCACACCAAAAGATTGTTCCATATGTTCCATATGATGCCTTGGTTCTTAAAAATTTTCTCTAAGCATCCGTTCACCACCAGGGATATCTGCATATCTCTGATATGCAGACTTTTAGTATGATACAAAATCAACTATTCCTTTCTGTGAGATTCCTGGCACAGAATGTGACACACTATTAGCATGGATATTTTGTTAGCTGGGGTCTGAATTTAGTTACATTTTAATAAAGATAGCAAAACAAAAAAAATCCTCAGAAAAATGCTTTTTATAGATTTCAGATACCTTTTTTAGTTGTAGACATTCTAGACCTGTAGCATATGAATAGTCATATGAATTTGTAACAAGACACTTGCTTTCCCCCTTTGAATGTAAGGATAGGGATGTTTTTGTTGATCTTTTTTTTCCCCTCCAGAAAGAGTTTCCCTGGAGAGAAGATTCTACAAAGTTAAATATGCCACTGAAGATGAATCTTTTAATAGCATGTTGGAAACTTTAGGAACAACGCAAGAATTTGGTCGTAATATCTTTTCTGCTCTTTCAAACTAGATGAACAGATGGATATATCTATCCCTGCAGAAGGAAGGGAACTGATGCAAAAGCAGAAAAGAGATGTGCTGTTGGAGATGGCTATCCCATGTATCCCTCCAAGACCCCTTGTCCAGCCACAGGCTTCAACTCCAGTGTCCCAGAGCGCACCAACCTTCTTTCCTGGGTCTGGATCTGTACCTATACCATCACAACCAGAGTTTTCTCACGTAAGGATTCATATAGATATCTTTTCTGAGGTTTTTATATGGCTGATGCAGAAGGTGTGTTTGAGTCAACCTCTGCTTCTATGTTGAGCTTCCCTACTAAGCTGGTTCTCATGAACTACCCTGTTCCCACCAGTCACGGTTATATGTTGATTGTAGCAGTTTTACCTGCAGAGAAAATGCAGTACAGCTTAAGAGAGCGTAGTGAATTACTGAACATAGAAGTTGTTATCTTAGACTATGCTAGAAACCTTTTTTTGCTTTTTTTTCCTTCTAAAGGAGGAAGGCTGCTCCTTTCTTATGCTGAACTTGGCATCCTGCTTCTCAAACTGCATCATATATTAGACTTTTATCAGGCTAGACCTTAGCATTGTTTGTCATGAAAAGAGGGAAGCTATTTTGTAATAAGGCATTTATATTCTCCTACAAGGCTAGAATTCATTTACTGCATTTTTCAAGTTGCTTATTCTTGTTATCTGTTGTTTCCTTTGTGCTTTTTGATTTTGGAAATTATAACTGTTCAAAGGGATTTAGCAGGCAGTTGCTGGATTTATAGCTTAGTATTTCAAGTTTCATCAACTTAAGACAGAAAATAAAGGTTGTGCTAGAAACTTCACTAGTTGAAGCAGGGTTTTTCCTCCTGAAAACAGTGTTCATGTTAATAGATACAGCAGAGAGTATTTCCAGAATGCGTGGTTGGTTGACTAGAAATAGCTACTAATCTGCCATACTTGCCCTGTATTTTGTGGTTTGGTAGTGAGAAGTGTACCAAAAATTGTGTCTGACTTGGCCACAGACATACTAAATAGTAATGTGTGGTGATAATTCTTCTCAGCAAAAACAGGACAATCAGGACTTGTAAATTGGTGAAAAAAAAGTTTTGTATTTTCGTTTGGTTGGTTGGTTTTGGTTTTGTTGGTTGGGGTTTTATCTGTAGTTTTGTGCTGAGCTTGATCTGCTCCATAATCCAGTGTAATGTCTTAGGAATAATAAATAAACAGTCCTACTTGGGATGCCCTAATACTCCACATCCCACTTTTTCATTTTAGGATATCTTTGTTCCAACTCAGAGCCCACAGAAGAAGCATGAAGGAGAAGAAAAAACTGCTGCTTTAACCCCTTTATGCTTACCAGGAGATCTCTCTGGACCCACAGATGCTTTGTCAAAGATATCTACAGGCGACTCTGCATCAAAGCTTTCTGAGACCTGTAAGCTAATGCTTTCTGCAAGTGTATGTAGCCAGTCCACGAATACAGACATCAGTTCAGGTTCTCTGAACATAGGCCAAAATAGTGAAACCACACAGGTAGAGAGGATTTCTGAATGCAAGGCCTCTGACTTGAGACTCTGTTCTGTGGAGAATAACAAAATAAAACTGAAAGTGAATGCAGGTGATCAAGCACTCTCTGAAAACTGTGAAAAAGCCAAAACGGAGGATGTATGGGCTGCAGGAGTGCCTGTAGGGCAGTTTGTTAGTGCAGGTGTTGCAGAAGATGGGTCATTAGCCCCTACAGCTCATCGGGAGATTGAGTGTGTTTCTGGAAATCAGGCTGCTGCAGATCAGTCTGGTCTGCCTGAGATGTCGTCAGATGCTCAGGGTAGAGAAGTACAGTCTGAGGATTTTCCGTTGGAAGAGACTTATGAACCAGAGGCAGTTCCTGAGACGCAATGTGAAGAACAACAAGAAAAAATGCAAGTAAAGGAGAAGCAAGTAAATGAAGATGCGTCTCTTGTTAATGTAACGCTTTCTCAGAGGTTTATCCTTGAAAGGGAAGGACAACGTCGTGAAGATATGGAAGTGGAATTTGCTGATTATTCTTGTAAAAAGAGAAAAAATTTGTTTGATCAGGCTCAGGACTCAGAAGAGGTTGAACCAGAAGGTCAGGGAAAAAAATCTTTGAAAGGTTGTACTTTTGACACTGGTGAGGCAAAGAACCTGGATAAACTGTCCTCTAAGGCTGTTGCAGAAAACATGCCAAAGCTCAATAAAGTTTTAGCTAAGCCTTCTGTAAGAGAGTTACTGGAGCAAGACAACAATTTATGTCCTAAGATAAAGAGTGATGTTCAATCGGAAGTGGTGTTGTGTGCCAAAAAACATCCAGGCTATTCAGAATTGGGACAGGTAATGATAATAAGCAATCAGCCACCACTTCAAGAGAGAGGGGTTGAAACACGGGTGGTTCAGCATGAGAATCAGGTGCCAAAGAGCGTGGAGGATACTGTTGTGATGAGGAATCTGGAGCAAGAAGAGCTGATGCAGCCACAGGAGAAGGCAACTGCTGAATCCCCCAGTACTTCCAGTGGTAAGTGAATTTAGGTTAGTAGTTCACAGGCGTGTATTTTGAATAACGTGAGGGACAGCTGTATACAATTCTCAGTGTTTTCAGGGAGCACTGATACCAAAGTTACTGTGTTATATGCAGAATGTGCGCTTATTTTCACCTGTGCCACACTAGTGCAGGACAAGAATGATAAAGTAATTCTTGTTCCTAAGACTTGTAACTGTTTTATGGTAGAAATACAGAGGAGCTTTAAGAACTCAGAGTGTTGTGATCTTGGCAATGTTCAGGGATTTTTGGAACTTCTCCCCCACTCAAGAAGCAGCAACAGCAGTGTCCTTGAAAGGAATAATGGTGTGTGGTAGTCAGTACTTTCCCTCTCGTAGGTCTTCTTACCCTTTTTTTTTTTTCATTCTCAGAGGAGAATTTTCTTTGTGGGGGTGTACAGAGCAACTCTGGGCTAGAAACTAATACAGCAAATTTATCTTCACTCACATGCAAAATGTGGCTCAGCAGGAGTTATCATGATTCATTGAAATCACTTTAACTGATGTATGTAGTTATACGGGACGTGGGATGCTGTGCCTGTATTTTGTGAAGCTTTTGCCTCTAAACTGGCTTCATTTTAAAACACAGTTCTGTAGTTCTTAAGTGAAGGGAACTTGATTTTACTGTCAGAAAATGTATTTCCCCTCTAGGAAGTCTGTCAGGGAAGAGGAAAGATTGTAGGACCTCAAATGTTACTTAACGTTAAGTTGAATGATGAAGTTTTAGCTACAATATTCTTAATTTATCATATTACTTTTATTTTTAATTTCCTTTAACCGAAAGAAGAAAAAAAGCTTTATTATAGAAAATCTATATATGCAATTTAAACACATCACAATTGGCTGTGTTTACTTTTCAAAGTAAACTAAGCCACTGTTTGGAGAAAATTAACCCAGAAATTAATGCTGGTGGTTGTGTTTTGTGCTTTTGTATTACACTAAAGGGCTGATGTATTACACTAAAGAGCTGATCAGTGTTAAGAGAGAATTCAGGTTTTGGAAATGTTCTGCCTGCTGCCTTCAGACTGATGAAGCATGGTGGAAAAGTATGTAGAGTGATATTTGTCCTCTTACCATCGCTCAGTCCTTAAGGCATGAAGACCTTCTGAACATCCCTCTACTCTTAAAGCAGCTTCATTCTCATAATAATTATTTCCAGAATAAATATTTTAGGAGTCTAATCCCTTATCAACAGATTATAAACCATAAATCACTAAGCACAAACTTTGGGTGAAGGCTTGTTGGGGACAGGCTTTGTCCATTCATCCAGCTCACTGATGAATTAAGTCCAGTGGGACTGGACTCTGCACCGACCCCTGGGGACACCCTGGCTGCAGGCCTCCAACTAGACTGTGCTGGTGATCACAGCCCTCTGAGCTCTTCCAGTCAGCCAGTTCTCAATCCACCTTGGTGTCCATTCATCCAACCCACACTTCCTGAGCTTACCTACGAGGATGTTCCAGGAGACAATGTCAAAAACCTTGCTGAACTCAATGTAGATACCACTGCTCTCTGCTCATCTGCCCAGCCAGTCATTCCATCACCAAAGGCTAGTGTTGCCTATCACTGCTGGATTGGTTGAGCCCCTTGTTCAATCTCTGCTGACTATTACTGATAATCTTCTCCTCCATGTGCCTGGAGATGACACTCAGGATGCGTTCTTTCATCATCTTTCCATGGATGGAGGTGAAATGGACTGGGCCTGTAGTTCCCTGGGTTCTCTTTGCCCTTTCTGAAGACTGGAGTGCAATGGCTTTTTTTCCATCCTCACGCTCCTCATCTGTTCTCCATGACCTTTCAAAGATGATGGAGAGTGGCTTAGCAGTAACATCTGCCAGCTCCCTCAGCACTCACACTGGGTGCATCTTATCAGGGCTCATGGATTTGTGGGTATCAAGTTTGTTCAAATGATCTCTAACTTCGTCCTCCTTGATTAAGGGAAAGCCTTCCTCTCTCTAGACTTTCTCTCTTGCCTCCAGGGTCTGGGTTTCCTGGGGGCTGGCCTTAGTAGTAAAGATGAAGCAAAGCAGGTATTCAGTAACTCCATCTTCATCATCACAGCACCCACCACATTCAGCAGCAGGCCCACCTTTTCCTTAGGTTTCCTTTGGCTTCTGATGTCCTTGAAGAAACCCTTCTTCTTTGACATCCTTTGCCAGTTTTAATTCCAAATGGATGGGTTGATGATCTTAAGAACAGAAGAAAAACTTATTTCTGTTAATAAACTGTTTTCATTGACATGACAGTTGAGCCAGTTATGTGAAAGCATTTAAGGCATTCACGTTTTTTTCAGGTCTCGTGAAAGCTTGTTTGTGTTCTCTCTAGAGGAATCCATTGATTTAGTAATTAGTTTCTCTCTTATTAAAATGCAGGTGATCACTTCATAAATTCTTTTGATCATTTGCTACTAGCCTGTCAAATGTGGATTTATAGGCTAGGAGGGACTGTGGTAGCTAGATCAATCAGTATTCAGTGGCGTTTGTAAATACTTCCGTTTTTAAAATGAAACACTTTTTAAATGGAGATCTACTCCAGGCCATGATGTGACACACATTCGTAAGCTGTTCGTGAGGAATGGTGGTTGGCCCTTCCAATGTGTGAGTACATTGCACTACGAGGTACCTACCCACTGCAAAAATACTCTGAAGTTCTTAGGTTATCTTCAGGATATTCAGCAGTTGCTGAACCATATCTTTAAAGCTTGTGATATACAGGCCAGTAATGGTTTTCAAAGAGATGACAGATAACTTTTTGCTGATTGGGCATTTTTTTGTGAGAGGGTTATAAAATTTATTTCTGTATGATGTTGAAAGTTTGCAAATAAATTACATGGGATGAGGTAAAAGGAAGGAGCATTTTACTAGGTTTTTTTTTTATTTAGATATTTTGATTTATTTAAGTCCTGCAAGATCTGCACATCCACCGAGATGTGGCTTCTCTGATGGGGTAGGCTATCTCAACCATCATTCTGTGTAAATTTTAGGTTATCAATTCAGGCATCATAGCTCTGCCAATTCATTTCTGTCCTAACCTTCATTTCTATTTTTGGCCGCATATCCCTTTTCTGTGGAAAATCCCCTTTCCTGTGGAAAATCTTAAGCAAACCTGCATTCTGTAAAAGTCCTATTCGTGTCAGGATGTTTAGTCTCCCTTTTATCTAGCACCTGGGAACATCTGCATCAAGTTGTACACAGCCCAGATTTTCACTGAGACAGATTTTCCACACAAAATGTGAGCAAGATCAGCTAGAGCAGCTGTCCTGAAACCAGTAACTGTTCAGGGGGGTTTTGTACAGCACCAGTGTTATACTTTTCCCTGTTTTCACAGCACAGTGAGCCTAGCCTGTGCTTTTGATATTTGAACTGTAGTACTTCCCTGAAATTACTAATCCTTGGGCTCTGTGTCTTTTAGGAACCCCATTTCATCTTACTTTGCCGAAGGAGAGTGATACCATTCAGCCCTTGACCAGCATAACACCACCTCTTACTGGCCACCTTAAAATGGGACCCAGAAGACACAGTACACCAATTGGTGAGTTTGACCTGAATGGCTCTGTTCTGCAGTGAAAGCCTGGAAGCTTTTGATTCTTGGTGCAGGATCTGATAGGATAACTCCAACCTACCTTGGCAAAAACCATTGCTGCATTGCTGTTCTGTGGGGAGGGCTAATCCCTTCCCCACAGTTTCCTTGCCATGTTTTCTCCTGGGTTTCTAGTGAAAGCTCCCTGTGCTCCCTGAGTACAGGGCAGTATGGAGCACATCTTCCTTGCACTCGCTGCATTCTGCGTATGACTCCATTAAAGAATGTAAAGGAATCTTCTGAGTTGTGAAAGAATTTAGACTAAAAGAAGATTGCTTCCAGTATTCATAATTTTTCAGCAGGACTTTCTCTGCTAAGCTCACAAAAAACCACCCTGCTAGTGCTGGATGAAAGGAAGTGTGTTCTGCTTGGGTAATAATAAAGTATTCTGTCACAAGCTAAGGATACCTATGCTGCAGACTTGCCATGCTTCATATCTAGAAAGGAATTTCCACTATTGCACCACTTCATTACTAATAATGCATGCAGTGAAGCGTCTTCAAATAAGAACTAGGACCTGAACCCCAGCAGTGTGCATGACAGTAGCTACTTGTGGTTCTTGTTTTTTGTTTTCCTGTTTTCAGTGGATGGTAGTTGCCCAGACAGCACTATAGCAACCAGTGATGTTACAGCAGAGAGCACAATGGGGACCAGCAATGTCACTGTGGAAAGTGCAGTGGTATCAGCAGATGTGTCAGAAGTGTGTGAGAAGGGAGAGTTGGGTGTGGTTCCTGAGTCGGATGCAAAACTTTCTCTGCGAATGAACCTTGTTACGCCTGTGAATGATGGAAGTGACGAGTCCTTGCCATTCAGTTTGGAAAGTAAGAGGATGAAACCTGAAATGTAGAGGTCCTGCTGGATCTCAGCCCTAACTCAAAACCCCTCTTTGGCATTCCTCAAGATAGTCTCTGAGTCTCTGTAATTTTTCTCATTTTTCTTTTTGGGCAGTGTCACTTAAATTTGTTTCTCTGTTTCTGCAATGCTCTAAGCAAGGATGGAGTTGAGAGGAGAGGCCTCTGTTGTGAGGAAAGGTATTTCCAGAAGACTAAAAATTGTGATGTATAGTGGCAACGTCACAGGACAGGAAGTGGACTTTGATTGTATTGGGAGGGAAAAGATTTTATTTTTATATACATATATAATCATAGAATGGTTTGGATCAGAAGGGACCTTAAAGACCATCTAGTCTTAACCTCCCTGCCATGAGCAAGGACACTTTCCACTATCCCAGGTTGCTCCAAGCCCCATCCAACCTGGCCTTAAACACTTCTAGGGATGGGGCAGCCACAGCTTCTCTGGGCAACCTGTGCCAGGGCCTCACCATCCTCACAAGGAAGAATTCCTTTCTAGCATCTAGTCTAAATCTCTTGCCTTTTAGTTTAAAACTGCTTCCCCTTGTCCTATCACTATCTGCCTGTGTAAAAAGCCTTTCTCCCTCCTTTTTTATAAGCCCCCTTTTAAGTACTGAAAAGCTGCAATGAGATTCCCCAAAGCCTTCTCTTCTCCAGGCTGAGAAACCCTTGCTCTCTCAGCCTGTCTCTGTAGGTGACTCCGAGGTGCTTGAGCCCTCTGATTACCTTTCTGGCCTCCTTGGACCTGTCCATAATCTGGACAAGAAAAAAGTTTGACAGAATTTTAGTTGGAACAGTGACATTCGGTCTAATAGTCTAAAACTTGTAGAAACTCTGGTCTGTTCTGAGAAGTTGGATGGGGAAGCCTGGGCACCGTTTGTTCAATGTTACTCAGCCTCTCTTTCCTGAATATGGGGACCTGGAAAGAGGCAGAAGAGTCTTTTTGGATGATGCCAAAATCATCTTTACCTTCCTTCTTGTTTCAGAGCCTATAGCCAGTGATGGGAAAGATGGATCCTCTGCTGCTGCTAGGACTGCTGCCAGGTAACTGGGCTTCTTGCTGTGCAGAGTTAAGACAAAGGTCTGGGCAGATCCTGTTTCCACACATTACCAGCAGGAGGGTAAAAAAAATCAGGAGATGAAGAAGCAAGCTCTTAGCAGTAGCCATGACGTGAACTCTTTAGCGCTTGTAGCAGGTTTTAATTACATAGGCCAGGTGGGAGCCCCACCTGCTTGTTCATTACAGGCTTTTTGCTTCCTAATAATGTCAGCGTTTTGCTTCCTTCTGATTGTAGTCAGTCAGAAATTCATATCTTGTGCAGTCCGGAATGCAAGTCTGCCTTATCCACCTCCTAAATTGCAAATATATGGTTTTCTACTTTCTTATCTTGTGCAATTTTCTGCAAAGAATCTCTGAGAAGTCCTTAAAGAGTATTATCTTTTTGATATGAAGCTGATAAAAACAGAATCAATTCATGGATGTATAGAAATCGCAGTTTAACATGTTTACCGAAATGTAAGTTACTCCCTTGGTCTTTTGATTTGCATGTATCTATCTTATCTCACATTTAATGCCTAGCATTGTTTTATTTTAGCTTTTCGGAGGTATCATTTTTAAGTACTAATAGGAATCTGACGAGGAAGACAGTGACCTGTAGTCATCTGAGTGAAGCACAGTGGTTTGAAATAGTGAGAAAACTTCTGAATAAACTCAGTACCTCATGTCACAGAGTTGCATGCTGGATGGTAATCATGCCTCATTGCTGAGGATGAGCGGTAGTCATTTATTGCTGGTTGAGGATGGGTTGCCTTTGTAGGTATAGGTTGAACATGGACTCTCAGAGTCTGCTTTCATTCCCCGTATTTTTGTGGTGTCGTGAAATTCCTAAAAAAGTAAGCCACAAATGGTCTAACTGTGTCCCCTTGTGGGTACCAGAGGAAATAGATGCTGAAGCTCCGGATGGTGCTGCAGTTTTCCACACTACGCTTCCTGGAATTGTTACACTGGTCTTGGCTGTTAGGGTGTCTGCAGAAATTACAGACATGCTTATGCAACTGCAGCTTGTTTCTTGACCTTTGAGGCAGACCATCTCACTTATTCTGTGTCTGTGTAGGTCAACAATCCCTACACAACAGTTGCTGCTTTTCCAAGGGGCTAGAGAATTCTTGTTTTGCTGGGTAAGGGATTTTTCTCACTCCCTGATGCTTTTTTGTTTGTTTTTTTTGTTTTAAATCTGCACTGCTAGCTCCCAGAAAGCATCATCTGCGTTTAGTCGTGTCTGTGAAGTTCGTCAGGAGGATGAGGCCACCAGAGGTCATGGTCTTTCCACTTCTCCATTTAGGTAACTCCTCACAGTCTTTGCCTCCCAGTCCTGAGTGGATTTATATGCACATGCACATGTGCATTTTCTGCATCAAAGAAATTGCACTAAGTCATTGTCTTTGGGTGACTTAGAAGGTTGGAGACAAGGGGATAAGTATACTAAATACTGTATGTTTGTATCTCACATGGTAATCAGATTACCTTTTGACTGAGCAGCAATGTGATTCCAGACAGCTAGTATGCTTCTGTAAGACCTGGGGTTTGATAGATTGAGGCTGTTTAAATACCTTTTCTTTCTCCTCTTCCAAGATCTTCTGACCAATTTTGTTTGTTATTGTTTCTGCTATTGTCTCCCTTCCAAGTCCATCAACTTTTGCTGTCTCTGCTTTGAAAAAGACTGTGCAGCTGCATATGTTAGTGTGACGAGGGTGCTTCCTGGAGGATACAAGTCTGCTTCTTCAGTGTGTTCCATTCCTGTCTTTTGATGGGGCAGTAAAGTCTTGGTCTATGTAGAAAGAGCATTGAACAGTTATACTAAAGACCAAAATGAATAGGGATTTCCAGTGCTGGGTGAGGTACAGGCAGAAGAGAAGACAGTCACTGCTCAAAGTACCCGAGGGAAGCCAAATATGTACATAGTAGGACTCAGTATAGAGTCCCATATAGTACCTAGTAACACTTTTGGCAGAGCAGACAAATTTTAACGAAAACTTTAGACAGCAGTTGTGTTTATGCTGCTGGGTCTTCTTACTAGATGTGATTACCAGTTTCCAACCAATCAAGTGCTGGAGCACCCTGTAGTAACTTCTGGAAGCAAGTTGTGTAATTGGTGCCTGATGTGTGGAGTGTAGATTGCTATATTAGTATTTGAAAAAGCACCTAGGTCTGTACAGTGTCAGCCATACTTTTTGCTACCATGTGTATCACTTGAGAAGTGTTGAAAGGGGTTCTTTATAATTTGAGACTCACTGTGTTCTGTGCAATCTTAAATTGCAATTGAATGGCTGCCAGGGTGGGATTTTTTTAATATTGCTTTCGCTTGAGTGGCAGCATATTGGTTGTCTTGTTTTCTTAATTAGTAATTTTGATCTGTGTGTAACTGGTTTGTAGGGGAAATCTGTTCATGTTTCCTGGCACAGAAGAAGATGCTGAATTACATACAAATCCCTGTGATTGGCAGTACCAGCAACACAAGGCAGGTGACAGTGGTGGACAGATCCTAATTCCTCAGAGGATGCAGCAGGACTGCTCTCAACAATCTTCTGGTGCCGAGGATGAAGAGTCTGTGGAGACTGATGTCATGAGCACTCAGTCAGAAGAAGGGAGAAGAATGCAGAGGAAACAAAGTAAGGCTGTTAAAACTGATCAAAGTCAAGAGAGGTGGGAAAACACCAAGAATAAAGGGATCCAGACTACAGCAGACTGTCTTTTTGCCCTAACAACTGTTACAACTTCAACACAAACAGAAGAAATCTGTAGACGGGTGGAAATGGGAACCAGTATGTCTGGGCAGAGACCTGGGCGACAAGATGTGAATGTCCAAACTGACGAGAGTGGGGAAAAGCTTGTGAACGCCTCTGGGGACGACACAGACTCTTTTCACAGTCAGGTGGGATGAAGACTGCTTGTGTTTAGTTTTACTGCTTTAGGACACTAAAGTATCCAATACTTCATCCAGTAAACTCATTCTCTGTTGGAAAAAGCCAAAGGACCACTTTAAAATGTTAATGTTGCAAGCTCTCCTGAATCAGCTGTACACAACAGCTAAGGTAGCAATGCTCACTGGGTAGCATTAGTTTGGGAACTTATTGTCTCCATATTTATTTTCTGGAAAAATGTGACAGGTTTTGATTGGTTGTTTTGTTGGTTTCGTTTGGGGTTCAGGTTTTTTGGGTGCAGGTATAATTAACACTGTAAAAAGTTTGTTGACTGGAAATGGGAGTTGCATGAAATTTTGAATGGATGGTTTGATGCCTTCTATTTTGCTCCAACCAACTTCTGATAGCTTGTTCTAATGACATTCCATCTAATGTCAAGGGGACACCTCTTCCACAGAAACATTCTAACAAGATGACTAACTTTGAATTAGTATTTCAGACACTATTGCAGACTCAAGAAAAAACACTGCTTTGCTGTTACTGTTTTGCTGTATATTTTCTTGTGAACGGAAAGACTAGAAAAATTATTTTTTTCTAAACTTGATTTAAGAATAGTGCATCCTATGGGAAATAGGAGATTAACAGGGCTATAAAAATAGAGTACAACATTGATGTGATATGTCTAAGAGTCCATTGAATGAAAGAGTACAAGAAGTCATGCTAAACAAATTTGCTGTTTCCTTCTTGGACTGCTGTGATTTCCCTTCCTCTCAGCAAGTCATCAAAATGTGTTCAGTTCTCCTTTGTTTGGGGTCTCTTGTGTTGTTGCATGTAATTTGTAACAAGATGCTGCAAGATTCCCTACCCCAGTAGTTAAACCTGATATGAAGAAACTGTACTGCAGAGATAGCTCTATTCAGAAATCATTTGGTTTTTGTTGTGGTCTGTTTTGTTTTCACTTTGTCCTCTTTATTACAGGGAGAGGAGGAGTTTAACCTTCTTCACCCACCCAAGGGTCAGGTTCAGCGTCGCCACATGCGAACCATTCGAGAAGTGCGCACCATTGTTACACGTGTTATAACAGATATTTACTACATCAATGGTGCAGAGGTGGAACGAAGAGTCGTTGAGGTAAGTTCCTGGTTTTGGGACTGAATGGAATGGTATGTTGGCTGAAATGTAGAAGTAATTAAAATGAGAATGTATTATGGCTGCAGAAAATTAGTTGAATGAGCAAGTCTGCATGCTGTGATGACAAAGCTTTCTTCATGAGCAAACATGCAGACTGCTTAGTCGTGCCAAAAGCTGTGCATTTGATGGTGGTGTATTTCATGCCTGCTGCTATGTTCTGAAGACACACTGATTTTCCTTCCCAAAGAACTGAACAGAAGATGTGCATTCCGACTGTTTTAGAAGTCCTGGAGTTTTGTCAGAATAGAGATATTTCAGAATGGACAGAAATTGTATTAATAAGCAAAAATCAAATCTGCCTGTAAAATTGAACCGTGTAAGATAGTTTACCCTGTTTTACAGCTCAGTGTTATTTTCAGCCACCGTCTTTTACATCCTGTGGAACAGATTCTATAAGAGGTCTACAAAAATCAACTTAAAACTAAGAAATAAGCTAGCCTACTTTTGGTACACTTGTGTTGTAGTATGTCCATTCATTAATCAGAAAGTCTTTAGGGAATTGCAAAAGATAGCTGAAAAATGCTGATTTGATGTGTGCAGTAATCACATCAGCCTGCTAGCGATAAAATGTTACTGCTATTCTGCTATAACGTAAGAGTATTGTGCTGTGTAGTCACAATGAGTAATGACACAAAAGGATAAATTAGTTCAGTGTAAAGCTTATACTTTTACACCTGATACTGTGCATGAAATTGCTTATTGTAACATTAAAATGGAGAATTAAGCTTCTTATAATGTGCTTATGTAGTTTATGCAGTCACAATTATGTAACCATTTCCATTTTATCTACCACCATTTGATATCACTATTTTGTAGATACCTATTTTGTATCCATAAAACTTAAATGGCTCCAAATGACAAGCTGTTGAAAAATGATCTTGGACTTCAGTAAATCTTTTGATACTGTCTCCCACAGGATCCTTCTGGACTAAATGTCCAGCCCACAGCTGAATAAACACATTAAGCAGTGGGTGAGCAATTGGCTCACGAGTCAAGCACAAAGGGTAATAGTGACTGGGGGGACATGAGACTGGTCACCTGTCACTAGTGGGGTTCCACAGGCCTCCATCTTAGGCCCTGTGCTGGGGCAGGACTGGAAGGGACACTGAGCAAGTCTGCAGATGACACAAAACTCTGAGGAGCTGTTGACTCCTTTGAGGGCAGAGAGGCCCTGCAGAGAGACCTGGACAGATCAGAGGGCTGGGCAATCACCAACCGTGGGAAGTTCAACAAGGGGAAGTGCCAGATTCTGCCCCTAGGATGAGGCAGCCCTGGATGTATGGACAGAATGGGGAATGAGATCCTGGAAAGCAGTGCTGGGAGAGGGTCCTGGGGGTGGCCACTTGGATATGAGTCAGCAGTGCCCTGGCAGCCAGGAGGGCCAAGTCTGTCCTGGGGGCATCAGGCCCAGCATGGCCAGCTGGGCCAGGGAGGGGATTGTCCTGCTCTGCTCTGCCCTGGGGTGGCCTCACCTGCAACATCGGGGCACTTTGGGGGGACACAATGTAAGGAAGGTAATGAGCCATTAGAGAGTGTCCAAAGGAGGGAACAAAGATGGGGAAGGGCCTTGAGGGAAGCCATGTGAGGACACTGAAGGCACTTGGTGTGTTCAGCTGGAGTAGAGGAGACTGAGGGGAGACCTCATGGCAGTTACAACTTCCTTGTGAGAGGAGGAGGGACAGGCACTGATCTCTCCTCTGTGGTGACCAGTGACAGGTTGGATATTAGAAAGAGGTTCTCCACCCAGAGGGTGGTTGGGTGCTGGGACAGGCTCCCCAGGGCAGTGGTCACAGCACCAAGGCTAACAGAGCTCAAGAAATGTTTGGATGATACTTTTGGGCACATGGTATAACTCTTGGGGATGGTCTTGTGTTGTGCCAGGAGTTGGACTTCATGATCCTTGTGGGTCCCTTCCAACTTGGCATATTCTGTGATTCTATGAGCAACCAAAGGCTTCTAGTGTCTCGTGTATTTGTTGCACTCTCACAGTCTGGAAGTGTGGGAATTACTCAATGCCAGACCAACCTGTTTTGCAGTTAAGGAAACTTTCCTATCCTGACTATCCAGGAGCCACTCTGGCAGTCACAATTGCACCGCTGACTGGGACTGAGGCCCCTTTGCCGTGGCAGCTCCAGTGAGCCAACTGGGACCTTGCTTTACTCCCTGAATACCTCACACTCACACAGTCAGACAGGTTTCCTCAGCAGCTCATACCCATGTTTCCCATGACAGAATCTCGGACATCTGGATCCTTAAAATAATTTAATCTTGGTGCAATAACTAAATAACAAAATAACAGCTTAAGCTGGTGCTTCTGAGGAGGGATCCTGAACAAAGGAACCCCTGGGCTTTTATACCCTCACAGTCCAAGGTGGGAAAGTCTGAGTCGTTGGCCCCTGCTGTGTCTACAAGTGTCCAGGCCCCTGTGCCCTTTGTTATGCAGTTCACGGCCTCTTGCCTGGGGCTCTTGCCCTCTTGAGTTCAACCTGCAGCTCTAACTGCAGCTATGAGCTGCCAACACAATGTATTCCTCAATAACACTGTTGGCTGAATTCTTAATGCGACCTCTTGTTACAGAGCGGGCTGCAGGCCTGTAGTGAGACATGGACTACTGTGGATCAGTCCAGAGTCAAGTCTGCGTGGTTGTCCTCAGCTTCAGGAGTGTGGTCTCAGCTTGTCTGTGCTTTAAACTGGTGGTTGTAGAACATGCTCATCACCTCTTAATCGCACTTCTTTTCCTTTCTTTCAAGGAGACTGAGGAGCCTGTAGTGGAATGCCAGGAATGTGAGACTGATGCATCCTCCTCCTGTAGAACTGCAGTGGGCTCGTCACTGACCTCAGGGGATCTTGGTGATGTCAGTTCCTTCTCATCTAAGGCCTCAAGTCTCCACCGCACATCCAGTGGAGCAAGCAGTGGTCACTCTGCCACGCACAGCAGCAGCAGCTCAGGACGAGGAACTGGAACTGTCAAAGGGAAAGCGTGTGGGACAGAAACTGGAGAATTTGCTTTACCCACTGGCAGAGGCATCTTAGGAAAATTAAGGTATGTGCAGAGTCTTGGGAAAAGAAGAACAGATATTTGCAGAAGTGAGCATCTGGCTTGTGAGTGTGAAGCAGGGTAGACCTAAATCAAAAGTTTTTTGAGAAAGATCTGGCTTGATGGGCAGAAATAAGGAGATAGTATTTACTTTCACATCTGTTCTTCCTGAAGAAGTAGTTTGCTTCCTTGTGAGGCATTGCTTTGCCTAAGCTCTGCCAGTTAAGCAGCAATGAGGCAAACTTCTGAATGTGTTGAGAGATGATCAAGAAAAGGGGAGGATCCTGATGAGCTGGCTCCTCTTTTCAGAACAGTCACCTCATAAATTCTCTAGCCCTAGGAAAGGAGCTGGGCAGCCTGCATCTCCACTCAGAATTAGCCAGATGGGAGCACTGCCTTGTGAGGAAGAAGAGGACTCTATGACTGGCAATCGTCAGTGTGGCAGGCCACCTGTGACACCTCGTGGACGAGGAAGAAGAGGCCGCCCACCATCTCGAACAACAGGAACAAGGTACCCTGGAAAAAGGAGACTATAACTTACTGCCAAGAGGGAAAATAGGGACATCCTGTCTTAATGAGACAAAGTAAAAGGAGTCAGTTTTTAGTGATACCATGTAGCAGCTGCAAGCATGTCACCCAAGTATTCTATACATAGTAACTTTTTTCGGATCTTTCTGGGAACGCTTTTCTCTTTTCTACAGAGATTTAACTGGACCGCCTGGTGTGGAGGATCTCTCAACTATGGCATCACCTGAGAAGAAATCATTTATGCATTCAGTTCGCCTGCCCGGTGGAGGGGAGAAATCTGACAGTTCTGGCTTCTGTGCGTTACGTCGAAGTGACTCTCCAGAAATCCCATTACAAGTGATGACTGGTCCTTTGGACTGTGCAGACACATCCTCTGGGAGCAGCTTTGTGGGCCTCAGGGTTGTAGCAAAGTGGTCCTCAAATGGGTACTTTTATTCTGGGATGATTACCCAAGATGTTGGGGCTGGAAAGTACAAGCTGCTCTTTGATGATGGATATGAATGTGATGTGCTAGGAAAAGATATTTTACTCTGTGATCCTATCCCACTGGAGACAGAGGTGACCGCACTCTCTGAGGATGAGTACTTCAGCGCAGGTAAGAGCAGTTCTTGAGTTTTATCCTTGGTTTTCTGAGTCACTGAATGCAATTGAAAACGAATGCTTTTCCAGGAGGATGAGAAGCCTGGGTATGGTTGGTTAACAGGTGTTATTTGTTGTCGTGTCAGGTGTGGTGAAAGGACACCGGAAGGAGTCTGGAGAACTATATTACTGCATTGAAAAGGAAGGCCAGAGAAAGTGGTACAAACGAATGGCTGTTATCCTGTCTCTGGAACAAGGAAATAAGCTCCGTGAGCAATTTGGGCTAGGTCCTTATGAACCAGTCACCCCTCTGACCAAAGCAGCTGACATCAGTCTTGGTAAGGGGAGGTGCTGTTGAACTGGCTGTGCTCTTCTGTAATTTGTGCCTTTGAGATAATTCTAGTACTCGATCTGAATTACCAATGTTTAATTATTTCTGGGTATTCAGTAATGCTTTTGGTACTTCATAGTGGGATCTTCAAGATTGTTTTATTGTTCCCTATCAGAGACTTAGTGGCATTGAGTGGCTTGTGGAAAGCAGCCCGCTTCTAAGACAGTGAATGCTTGCCATACTTAAGTACACTTGGTGGATAGCTGCTCTGATACAAACTCTCCAGCAGTACCAGGAGGAAGAGAGACCAGGCTTGAGAAGAAAGATACACAAGCGAGATACCTTTTTTTCTTGCTTTCCTCTGTCAGAAGGTGGTGGCATGTACTTTCTAGGTACTGTTACATTTAGCCACCTCTGTACAGATAGGTAGGATGAAAGCTCATGGAGTTTGGTGACAGCCTGTGACTAATCTCTGCATACTGTATTGCAGATAATCTGGTAGAGGGGAAGAGGAAGCGACGTAGTAACCTTGGTTCTCCCAGCACTTCCAGCAGCAGCACAACTCCCACTCGTAAAGGGCAGGAAAGTCCACGCATCCCACCAGGTACACTGTCTGGGAAAAGGAAACTTGTTGCATCTGAAGATGAGCGATCCCCAGCTAAACGTGGCCGCAAGTCCGCAATGATAAAGCCTGGTGAGAACCTTATTTTCTACTCTTTAACCTGCATTCATTTATTTCTTGTCGTCCTGGTATTTCTGTAATTGATCTTTCCACTTCTCATAAGCAAAAAGTAGGTGAGACTGCTTGTTTGCCTGCAGGGTTTGAGACTGATTCTCCCTGGATGCATTCAGCCAGAGATGTGTTTAGCATAGTCTGAGTACTTCCCTGCCATCTTTTCAGTACTGCCTTTTAAAAATGTTCTGACTTTATAGTTGTGATTTGTCTCACTCCTTTCTTATCTCTTTAATCAATCCCAAAATGCCTAGCTGATAAAGAAGTTAGTGTTCACAGCAGTGTTGTTTCAGGATGTTGATAAGACTGCAAACATTGTCTCGTTGGTCATTTAGGTTTTGATTTGAAGATTCTTTGCAACCAGAAGGGTAAAATATCCCTACCTATCCTAGTGTAATCCTAGCCCAATCCTGCCTGTCTCACCCAGTAAAATATCTGAGTTGAACATAGGCGCCAGGTGAGATATCTTACCCAGGGTCTTTGTGCAGAACCTGACTTTGAAGACTTATGATGCTTCTGTCTCTCTGCAGGGGCTGTGAGAGCTGGAGAGTTTGTAAGCACTTGTGAAGGTATAGATGCTGTAGATCCCCCAGTACTGGAGGAACATCATGGACCCTTGCCCCTCAATAAGACCCTCTTTTTGGGCTATGCCTTTCTTCTCACCATGGCAACACCAAGTGACAAATTAGTTGGTCACCAGAAGCCATCAGATGGTCTCCCAGGGAGTAGCGAGGAGGAAGAAGGTGAGGCAAATATTACCTGTTGCATTTTCAAGCGAAATGCTGTGGCTTTAGGAAAAATGCCTGATAGTGTCTGATCAGACATTTGTGTAAGTGCTTGTTTACCCTTTTGCTCTTTAATTCTTTGTAGAAAGGACCCAAGACTTGGTCTCTCTTTTAGAGAACTTGTGGCCTAAGATGTGGCAAACCTCAATGGTGATCATGGGGCTGTTCAGCAAGCAAAGAAAGGTGTGAAAATTAGTGAGATCAGGGGTGTCAGAATAGTATAATGTAGGAAGGAAAGTTTTGAGAGATAAGGGATAGTGCTGGGAAACACAGAACTTGAAAGCATGTATGAGTTGCTCCAGTTTGCCTTTGCTAGTGTTATGTTCCATGCAGTGAACTGCAACATGAAAAAATGACAAGGTGCTCACCTGGCCACTGCTGTGCTACCTTTTCTGCTGCCTCCTTTTTTTTTGCCCCCTTTTTTTTTTTTTTTTTTTTTTTGACTCTTCCAAGGGTTTTCTCTAGATGTTGTTGGGAGAAAGGCTGGGGTCCCTTACTGGAATCAGTGAGGACTCTGTAGACTGAGGTGTGGGAACATAAGCAGATAGATTATAGTCAAAAACTGAACTTTTTGCTGTAGAATTTTTAGAGATGACTCCGTATGACAAACATTACGTAGCACAACAGCTGCAAGCAGGAGCTGGCTATATCCTGGAAGACTTCAATGAAACCCAGGTAATGGTTCACTTACTAATCTAGAATGACAGTCACAGAATAGTTGAGATTGGAAGGAATTTCTACAGCTTATCTTGTCCAACCTCTCTGCTGAAAGCAGGATCAAATAGAGCAGATTGCTTAGGTCCATGTCCAGTTGTGTTTTGAGTATCCTCAAGGATGGAAATACCACAGCCTCTCTGGCACCTTAATCATGTGTTTGATCACCCCCAATTTAAAAAAAAAAAAGAGGAAATTCTATTTAATTTTTTTATTTCAATTTGTGACTGTTGCCTCTCGTCCTTTGAGTGGATAATATTAAGAGTCTGGCTCCATCTTTTGTGCACCCTCTTATCAGTCATGAGTGTGCATTAATAAGATCACTCAAGCCTTCCCTTCTTGAGCTTTAAAAAGCTCAGCTCTCTCAGCCTCTTCTTGTATGTCAGGTGCTCCAATGCCCAGACCTCTAAGTGGTGTTTGGCTGAGCCTGCTTGAGCATGTCTGGTGTTTTTGGTGTACTGTGGAACCAAGGAGTGGGTGCAGATGTGGCCTCACCGCAGGTCTGTGCCTCGGAACACTTAGAGGGAGAGCTCTTCACTTACCACATCTCCTTGGACAACTAATTTAATGTTGCTTTTACTTGAATTTAGAGTGTTTTAATAAAGAGGGTAAATTGTTCTTGGAGCGTCTTGTCTGAGAAAACAGTCTCCTGTAGTAACTTACTGAGTATCAAACTAATAAATAAATGATCTCATCTGAAAGAGGGTTATGATGCAAAAATATTAGGCAGAGTTTTTCTCTGTGAACTGCAGAGCTTGAAATAGGTGATTATTAAACAGATTCTGAAATCAATAGTACCTTTATCTAATTCATCTTTCACATAACAAGGCTATGAAAATCAGGGTTTCAATTGTTTTCTTCTTTAAAGTGTTTAGTAGCAGGGTAATTTCTGGGGGTTTTTGCAAGCATTGTCTCCTGTTTACTTATCTTTTTGCCTCCCTTGAAGTGTAATGCAGCATATCAGTGTCTTTTAATTGCGGACCAGCATTGTCGAACTCGGAAATATTTGCTGTGCCTTGCCAGTGGGATCCCTTGTGTGTCTCATATCTGGGTCCATGACAGCTGTCATGCTAACCAGCTTCAAAATTATCGGAATTACCTTTTGCCAGCTGGATATAGCCTCCAGGAGCAAAAATTGCTAGAATGGTAAGTGCCAAATAACCATGATCTGAGTCCACAGAATCTCCAAGAGAACTGTTATGCTTGGGAGGCTCTTGAATATCTACAGGTACTGAAGGTGACCTTAGTAGTACTGCTCCCGATGTTTTTCCTTCCGTATAGGAACAGCACTTCCACTGCTTTCCTTGGATTTACTGTGACCTCTAGTGCCAAATACATATGAGTGCTATATATGCAAAAAAGACAGTCTCCTGGAAAGTAAGAAAGGAGTCAGTCTTCTCGTGAGGAAGACAGAACTCAGGAAAGGCTTCCCACCCATGTGGGTAACTTCTCTAATTGCTCAAAAATGGATAAAGGAGAGCAATACTCCTTTTTCCTTGGTACGTTTTCAACCTAGCTTCTGCATTTTCTATGGAGGCTAATCGAGTAGGTTCTGAGATAACAGTTGTCAGGTCAGACTCCTCAGGCAAGGTGAGGGGCAGACAAAAGTTTGTAAATCACTGTAGGCTTTTGGGCAGGAGACTGATGTCTTCCTGCTCAGACGCGTCAAAGTGGAAGCATTTTGGATTTGCACAAGAAAAGTGGTTTTGGATTAAGAAAGAGCCTAGCCTAACTTCAGATTTAGGCTGCTGCACACAAACCCCACCATTATTGTCTAGCTCTGTTTTACTTTCTATAAACAGGATAATTGAATCAGGAGGGGTAGTAAAAGAGCAGGTCATTGTACACAAGATATTCAAAGAACCAATATGGGAGCCAATCAGCTGACTAGACTACTAGGTATTCTTAGTAGTCTGCATTTCTCTTTACAGGCACCCACGAGAAAACCTGTTTCATAACCTAAAGGTTCTCCTGGTGTCAGACCAGCAACAGAGCTTCCTGGATCTGTGGTCTGAAATTCTCATGACAGGGGGAGCAGCATCTGTTAAACAGCATTACTCAAACGCTCACCACAAAGGTATTCATTGGCTGGTTTCTCAGGGTACCCTATACTAGTGGTCTCTAGTATGGTTTCAGACCATTTAGAATGGCTTACAAGGTTGTCTATAAGCAGAAAGGAAGGCAAAGTGCAAGACACTCGCTCTCTTCTTGAATGTAATCTATATATAGATTACATTTGGGAGACCTGGCTTTGCAGAGGAGATGTTGCAGCAATTCAGAACACAAGCTGTCAGCTTCCAGCCTGTGGTGAAAGGGGAAGATAGGCAAGAGTTGCTCCTGGACCTTTTGTGGGCCTCTCAAATTGTATTTCCTTGTCCTTTTCAACTCAGCTGTCTCTCCCTCTCCATACAGGATGTAGGTTTTAGTATGCCCAGCCTGAGGTCAGAACTCACTGTCCTGCCTATCATGTTGGCTACTGGTTTTCTCTTACCTGGACTAAAAGGAATATTTTACTTGCAAGGTGCAGGGTTGCTGTATGAACTTGTATTAAGAGAATTCACTGCCTAGGAATGAGAAGACATGTAAGAGAGATTCATAGTGGTAAAACACGTGGATCTGCCAGGTTGGATGGGGCTTGGAGCAATCTGGTCTTGTGGAAGGTGTCCCTGCCTGTGGCAGGGGGGTGGAATGAGATGAGCTTTAATGTCCCTCTCAATTCAAATCATTCAGGATTCAGTGATTCTGTGCTGCTGCAAAGCAGATCCTCTTTCTTCACCTGACAGATGCCTGTCTTTCCTCCTGTGCAGATATTGCTTTGGGTGTTTATGATGTGGTGGTGACTGATTTTTCCTGCCCAGCTGGTGTCTTGAAGTGTGCAGAAGCTTTACGGCTGCCTGTTGTCTCGCAAGAGTGGGTGATCCAGAGCCTTATTGCTGGGGAGAGAGTAGGCTACAAGCAGCATCCAAAATATAAACATGACTATGTCCCACACTAAATGAAAACTTTGCCCTGCTGCCCCAACTCTTGTGCAGACTGTGTTTTAATTGGATTTCAAATAATTGTGAAAGGGCACTATGCATGGATTATTGTATATAGTTTTATCTGCTGGACTTTTATGATTAAATAAATGTTCAATTTCTTGTGGTATCTGCTGGGACTCCTCATTTATCTAAACTTATTCCTGGGCAATGTCTTCAGAAAAGGAGGGCAAAGAGAGAAGAAATGCTTACACTTCTCTGAGCTGAACAGCAGTAATATTCTACTTTGGGTAAAGACTAACCTCAACACAAAGTCAATTTCAAAGGAAGGGAAGGGGGCATATTCCATTGGCAGCCTGTATTTACAGAAGTAAATACCACAAAGTTCAGGGCAGCAGCAACTGTTGGTTGGAAGAATACCATGTTCTGTACTTCTCCAGTTTGCTGCTGTTCTTTTCCATTGATTTCATTAAGGTGTTGCTAAGTGACTGCTACGAATTTCTAGCTGTTTTGGCTACCTCTCTTTTTTTCCTGTAGTGACTGTATAGCTGTTAACCTGCCTTAGTGGAGACTGGCACTACCTAAGTAGAGATATAGACTCAAGAACCCTGGACAACTACACTGCTGGGAGTCTTGAGGTTTGAAGAGCATGTAAGTGCTGTGTATCTTTAAATGGTAATGGGATAAATTGTCTCCTTCTGAGCTTCTGCATTCACAACTGGGCACTTACATCTTAGCACTCAGCTGGCATAAAGGCAAAAGCTCTTCACTCTAACAGTGCCATAGGCTGAAGATGCACCCAGGCCTCCATCCAGCCATGTACAGTCTTTAGTCCCCTGCTTCAGAAGTGTAAAGTTCTTCTTAATGTGTATTTTTTCCTCTATCATTTCCTAGCTCAGACACCTCAACGTTTTGGTCTGTAAATCCCACATCCAAACTTCAACATGCTTTCTAGCTTCTTCCATAGTCACAGGATTTTAAACTTTGCATTAGCTACAGTCCTACCACAAACCCTTTGAAGGGAAGGCTGGTTTCCTGGCAGCCTTTGTGTTCATATTGGAAACATGAATATATATTGGATATAATACCCCAGTGATGGATTGGAGTGCTCTCTTCTGCCAGTCCTTCAAATGGACTTGCAGCAAGATAGTCTGTTTGTTGTAGCAAGGCTACAAAATATTAGTAACAGGCAAGGAGTTTCTGCCAGATACTGCTTTTCATTGACAGAGAATAGCTATGCCACTCTATTCCCTTTGCACTGGGGTGGAGATATTGACAATATTCCATACATTTGCATGACAAGATGATTTTATTTTGGTACAGTAGGGTAGTCGCTAGTAGCATTCTAACTTGTCTGGAATGAAAACAGCCCAGGTGGAGCAGACAGACACCCCAGGGAAACGTCTGTTGAGGTTCGGTGCGAGTGCACTTTTCTGCTGGCACAGGATGCTTGGTACTCGAATAAGGTAAAGCTCCTACTTTGTCTAGGCATATGTACTATCAGCACAAAGAATGCATTAAATTGTATAGAGAAAGCATGTGATATCATTGGTCTCTCTTTCACCTAAACAGATATGCTAGAATAGTGCACTGCATGACAAGAGATTAAAATATTCCTTCTTCCCTCCCCCTTCGCCTCAATTGAAAATTGCTATTGCTGTTTCATTTACCAGGTAGTATGTATTTGATCAGCAGACATTGTGTACTGTAAATCAATTTACTGCACAAGTGGAACTTCTGAATACTGCTAAAACTTCATTCATAGTTAAGAACCATAGATTACTTTGTCCATACTCCAACTTGCAATGGAGCATAGTCCAGCTGAAGAGTCAAGACATTATAATTCTTCTTGCTTTTTCACTTTCTGAAGAGGCACAGACTGCCTCCCTAGAAGCATTTATAAGACTATGCGGGGCTGCAGAAAGCATGTTTTTACTAGCTCAGAAAAAACACAGTAGCTTTCTGCAATCACTGGGCAGCCTCACATAAGTGGCACTTCTTTGCCAATTCCTTCTGAAACAGTAGTTCACTAGGCAAGAGCCAGCAACAAAGAAGTTGAGTGCAAACTCTCCCAACTGCCCAAGAGCACCAGTCTCCACTGTTTGATGCGTCACTGGTCACATCCTGAAGGAAACGTCTTAGTACTTAGACCCCAAAACTGCAAGAGAAGGGTAAAGTATCAATTACATGTTGAAAGTAACTCCCTTTATCAACCCACATCAGCATTTTTCAGCCAATATAAGCTAGCAGCTTGTTCAACTTCCTGCCAAAACAGAGGGGAGAAAGCACATGAAACCCAAAAATCAATTCATGTTGGTTTGTTACTTCTCTGTCATAGTATTTAGCAACACTTAGGGTAAGCCAAAATAACTAGAAGCGATCAATAAAAATGGCTTTATATTTCCAAGTACCTCAGGATAATACTACAAGCAACCCTGAAGATATTCCTACCTGCCCAAGGTTCCTCCAGCCTGGGTGTAGTATTTGTTATAATCCAAGCGTAGAAGCAGTTGAGCTAAGTCGGAGTTTATCTGATGGTTGCGAACACTAGAGAGAATCTTGAAGAGAAGTGATGACTGACGACTGAATCCCTACAAATTAGAAGCAGTCAGTTCTGGGCCTTCTCACAAAGCAAGCAGGCCTTTAATCTCTGTTTCTGCCCAACCAGTCCTTTAACAGCCTGACGAAAAGAATAACTGCATGAGAAGTGATCCTTGTGGTCCAGGATAAGGTAAGCTGTAAGCCACAAGAATTCCTAGGTGTTATTTATCCAAAAGGAGGGATAGAGGCACCAAGAAATACCTGCTTCATTCTATTCCAATACCTGCCCCCATTCCTCCTCTCTGTGCACATAGAATTTCTAGCCTAAGTACAGTTGATTGATTAAAATAATTACAAGTCCTTATATTGAACATCTCAGCTTACACTCTTGAACTACAACTGTTAAAGCCATGATAACTGCTTAGGCAAATGTTTGCATGGAAGAGCAGATCCACAGAAACACAGATTCACCTTCACCAAAATACTGAGTTGTGCAGCTCCCCGTTCATCTAGTGGGCCCAGATTCTGACTGACCAGAGAACAAAAACTATGACAAAGATCCAGAATTTCATTTAAGCAGTGGAAAACCTGCATGGGATAAAAAGCACAAGATAGTAGTTGAAACAGAGTTCAAACCCACGGAAAGCAGTTTTTGGTACCCAAAAAGTTGCAGCAGTCATAATCAAGATGTTGTGATACTGTATTTTTTAATCAGTAAGGAAGATGTTAAAGTACCTGTAGCATTTTTGTAAGGTTTTCTATTGAGAAAGGGTTTAAATATTATGCTCCATCTCCCCACCTGCCCTTCACCTCCCTCCAACCTTTTGCAGACATTACTGGGGAAACAGGATTGGCATGAGCTGTCCACAGGCAGAATAGCTGAACACTGGCTTTCCTGTCCAACCAGCAGGTCATTCACCGCAGCTTCGGGATGAAGAAGGAAGAATAAAGACCAGCAAGAGCTATAGTTCAAGGCTTTGATTTCACTGTTCACTAAACTTGGAATTTTTTTTGTATCAGCTGGTCAAGGTAACTTGCATTCAAGAGTGTTTGTTTCAGGGAGGGTTTGGAGGGATGCCGAAATGGAAAACAAAACACTGCTGAAAGCTCAGAAAACCAAATATTTATTACTAGGAAGTGGCCAACAAACCGAGAAACCGAGAGACACTTACGAGGTTGTCTTACCGACCCCAGACTGACTACAATTTCCCCATGGCAGAAACTGCATCCTTGGGGTGTCACAGGCCCACAAGGTAACGGACGTCCCCGCTGAGGCAACGTTGTCCTCCATGTGAAGCTTGAGAGCCCTCCCACAGGTGCTGTCTGCCTTTTATATAATTTAGCTGGTTACGTCTACCTGGGCAGGTGTGGCCAGCACCACCCAGCCAGAGGCCTTCTGTCCTTCCCCTCGTTATGTCAGTGATGCCCCTTCTTCACCTGCGTGATACACCTGGGGGGGGGGTCTTCCCTAAATGAGTCTGGGGGCTCACTTCATCTCCCTCCACTTTCTCCTTTAAATGCCCTTGGAGGGCCATCAGCCAATGGAAAGATACCAATTAATTTCAGTTTATACAAAGTACTGTCTTCAAGGACAAAGTTCTTGTTTATAAGGCCTTGTTTTCCCACTACACGGCAGGAACAGAACAAACTTTCCCAGGTGGCTGGGCCAAACACAGACCAAAAATAGCCATGTCTAATTAAGCACGGATACAGTGTTAAGACAGTCCAAATCCTTCACAAAGGTAACTACTGGAACACATGAAAATTCCAGACTGGATAATTGGTATTCTGCCACTTTCATGCTATAATAGTCTCATAGACTGAGCAAAAAGACACTGTTTCATTGAAACTAACTTTCTTTGGGAATGCTTTTGTGAGGTTAAAGGTTTATAAAAATACTGGAACATTATAACATATTTTTTATTAAAAGAAAAAGACCCTTAAAAGTCCACTCTGGAACATTTCAGCTATTTTTATTCTCTAGGTAGGAGAGAGAATTTTTCCTAGTCTAATGCATTTCAGCATGAGTCCCTCAGGAATACAGTTCCCAGCATTATGCTCATTAGTACCTCTTTAACAAAATGGCCTGTGATTAAAAATGTAGTGATAAAATTTAGGTTAGTACGGTTAACTGAACACTAAAATAATCTTGATTTAAAATGGCCAGGAATGCAGCATTCACACTCACCAACTGTAAATTAAGTGATCTTAATTTGATTATCTGTTCCAGTTTAAACCTGCCTTATTCCTAGAACTGTGGTCTGTGCTCTGCAGGAGATTATCACTGATCTGTTTTAAGAGATATGATTTGTCATATGTGTTCAAAAAGGTGTGTTTCTTAGGGCAGTTGGAGAATTTTTAGAAAAAAAATGAAAACTAGACCTACTTACAGGTTTTAGGAGGATGAAAGACTGAGCCAACAAATTACTTAAGAAATGATCGTGAGCCAATCGTATACTCTCAAAGTCTCGTGTGGCATTTATCTGCTGCAGAAGCTGTGAGAACTGAGACTCCAGTACATCTACCTGATGGATATATAAAGATATCTCATTAGTATCTTGAGGAATGGGAGTACTTCAGACCATCCAGAAGTTTTGCATAGGGGGGTGGAATGAGGCTACTCTTATGTTAGAGGCTGAGGATCCCCTTCTCTCCACCCGATGAATGGGGAATTATAGACAACAGCAGTCAGTAATGGGGGGGCAAAGGAATTTTTGATGCCTAAGTCATATCTACGTAGAAAAGGAAATGGTAATTTTCTTTAAGATTAACTATTAAAAAAGTATATAACCAGCATGTAAACAAAGGTATTCGATTGTAGTAGTCACTGAATATTATACAGTGAGCTGCTATCTGGAATCTTAGGGCAAAGGCTGCAGAGCAAAAGCTCAGCCAGAGCTGAGATACTCTGGAGAATCTAGAAAGCCAGGCCCCATAAATTCGCTGTTACAGCTATTAACAAAGTGATAGGTAACTCTCACAAAGACATGCTACTAGTAACTGCTGTTTACATTTGAAAAGTCTTTTTTGACTTCAAATTGTCAGATTATGGCTTCTTTTAATTCTTTAAAAAACCAACCAACCAACCAAAAACCCCCAAAACTTAACTCACAGTGGAGTTCATTTAAGAGGCAAGGGAAGAAACCAGGATGGCATCTTAATGATGATCCTTCAGAGATGTCTGTGGTTTCTCACAAATGTTTAGTAGCACTAAAGCCACTAGAGAACTCCTGCATTTCTAGTAACACTCACTGAATCACAGGTCCAAAAGTTTTTTAATTGTGACACTAAGTCTGGGAACTTGGAGAAAGTGTAGACTTGTAAGGAAATCCTGATTTCCTTACAGTAGAACTGAAACCTGAAAGACAGGTCTTCAGCGCATTTCCTGACTAACTGATAGTTTGTCTTTCTCTGTAAATACTGACCTGCAGATAATACTGAAGATTGTCCACAAGGAAAGCCATGTGATCCCTCAGACGCCACTTGATGGCATCCGTTCTGTTCGATTTCAAGTGTTTGCGTTGCATCTGGAGAGCCCAGCAGTGCTGTAGCTCAGCCTGGACTCGTCGCACACTCAGCAGGTATTTGAACACAACATTGTACCTACAGTGAAAAAAACACCAAGTTGTTTAAGTCTAAAATCTTCCTTGGCTGCAGGTACTAGAGAACATAACAATGCAAGACTGACAAAAGAAAGAGGAGGTGGCTGCCTGTCAATAGACAGGGCAGATCAGGTGATGGCCCATCTCAGAGTAAGATTTCTGCTTGTATTGGTTACTGACCTAAAAAATACAGAGTTAATTTTGGTGTAAGGAGAGGAGCTGCCAGTGAAAACATTGTTAAAGTAGCACTGTTTGTAAATTAGTGCAAATGTGTCAGCATCTTGTAGGTCTTAGTATCATTACAAATACTCTCAATATAAGTAGGTGAAAAGAGCCATTTTAAGGTTCAGAGAACAAGATGAAGTATTATAGCTCTACCTTTCTCTCCATAGTAAGAAAAAAACCCCCATTAGTAAGTGCTTGAGCTCAGGGAACATATAGATGAATATACAAAGACCATACCTAGTACTTACTTCTCAAGAACAGCAGGAGTAAAGAGAATGTGCAGTGGCCACTGAACTTTGTAAGAAAGGCCCAGAGCTGCCCATCCAGATGTGGGGGCTTCACGTGGAGATAACTCCCGGGAAGGCCCTTCACGAGTCTGAGAAGTATCTGAAAACAAATGAGGTGCTGAATTACATTATCTTCTTTGTCAATAGAACCATAGCAAGGAAGAAAAGGGGAAAGGGCAAGAACAGAATTAAGAAGAGCCAAAACAGTCTGGGCCATCACACTGGGCTGTAAAGGGAAAAAAATTAATACTTCTTTAACTTTAGAGAAAGGCAACAGGATTTGAAAACAAAGTCACCATCTCCCATCTTAACTCATTATTAAAAAATAAAAGTATATATACCTTTATGCTCCTTTCCGTGATACTCAATGGTTAAATGAAGAAGAGGAAGAAGGTTGTCATCATCTAACAGCACCTTATGAGCAGACTGCTGAAAGGCCACGTTGACATCTGACAACAAGAGAACACACATACCAACCCAAGATGATGCAGCTAGTGCTAATTTTGCACCCATTAGTTATTCATGCCCAGCCATAAAAGACAACAGTGATGCACTATTGCCACTGGTTTCCTTTAATTCCAGCTTCAAATATGGGGAGAAGCCTGCCATCTGAAAGTTTCTGAGAGGTTGTTTTCACTCTGTGAGACATTCTAGTTTACAAAGGCTGTTGTCTCAAAACTACTGATATCATCCAGAAGGTAAGACAGAGCTCTCCTATAATGGACATGGCTCACCATTTTCCTGCTATACCACAGTGAGTACAGTTCGATTAAGTGAATAAGCAACACTCACCATGTTCAGTTACAGCCGTAGGTGGTGTCTTTAACATGTGTTGTGCAATGTCAATGAAAGCCTGAAACAGCTCACCTCTTCCCAAAAGATAAAAGTCTTTTATAATCTGCAAAGATAAACTTTTTGTATCTAAACATACCAAAATGAGCAAATATTTTAAGTATTCTTGCTGATAGCACCCATTTTTATTATTCCTTGGACAACTTCTGCCATTTCAAAACAGCTGGAGAGTTCTGAATTTCATTCACTGACCAAAGAGTCTACACTGCCTTTGCTTCAAGATGCAAACCACAAAACCACATACACATACCCCTGTAACTATCACTCTGTGCTCATTCTTGAGACCTGGAAAACGAAAACAATTTTATCTAAAAGATGAAAGCCCAGAGTGGAAGGCAGAAAAGTATTTAATGGGAAACAGCTATTTAAAAAACAAATAAATAAGCTGCTTCAGCAGAAACAAACTAGCAGTTACATTACCTTCAGTTGTCCTAGTAGATCTGATTCTTCCACCATCAGTTTCCAAAGATGCTAGTGAGGAAACAAAAGCCAAACAAAACAAGAGACCTCCCCTCAGAATTATCTTACCCATTCAGAGAGAATAGCAGCTGTCTTGAAACACTTGCAATGCATACAAAAAAGCACCTATAGCCAATGCTATATAAAGCACAAGAGAACAGAGTCCTCTATAGCAGCCCATGCTACTAGTTAGAACTCTTGATATATACCAGCAAAAAACTCTGCCTAAGAAACATGAAGACCATTGACAAAAAAGAAAAAATTCCTATGAAATCAGTTCCACCTCAGCTTTGTTCTCATTTTTCTAACCTCCCCATCTTCTCAGGTTCTCCCCACCGCAACTGAAAAAAAAAATTAAAAAAATTGCTAAAGCAGAGAATATGTCCAGTGAGATGCCATCTATCATACTAAAAGCACAATGAAAAGTTCTGGAGTCATTTCAAGTGAAATAAAAAAACATACAAAAAATCTCCTTCTTTCGCCATTGCAAGTGCATAGTATTTGTTAATGTCCATTAGAAGCTGGGGTTACACGAAGCTCAGAGACCCATAAGAACATGAAAACTACCTGCATGCTCACATGCTTGTTCAATCACTGGTTCTGAAAAGTCCCCTTCTCCCAGTCACTAGCAAAACTTAAATGCTCCTCAGGCTGCATAGCAGTTACCCTTCCTGGGAGGCTTACCTCAGCAACAGTGCTCCGTATCCAGTCAACCACTGATTCAAAGTCCACCAAACTAAAGAGCGGTTGCTGCTTGAGTCGATGTAGCTCTGCTGCAAAAGTGTCCTCCTGGTTTTTTAGGATGGAGCCTGGGCAGCAATGAGAAGGACAGCAAAAATGAATGCCATTTGGAGACATGCAGACCCCTTCCAGCACAGTGGGCCAGAAAGGTTGTCCAGGCAGCACTATCTCAGGTCTGGCAAGGAACATGAAGAGGAGGTCTCAAAGTACAACTACCAAGGTACAAGGTTACTAGTACGGGTACAGTTACAGTATAGATACTTGCCATGGCAGTGCTGTGGTATCAGTAAAAACCCCAAATATTTTCTACATAAATGGTTGTTGCTGACACCCCTTTTTCTAGGACTGAGCTAGATCTTTGAACCCAAAACAAAAGTTTGTTTGGTTCTCTCCCTATTCCTGCTCCTTTCAAATCTATCCTATCGTTTAAACTTGGGGACATTTTTTTTAACCAGCTGAGCTAGAAGACCAATTTTTTTTCACCTTGCTGCTCCTAAGGCAAGAAAACAGTCCATTTGAATTGGTGCTTTGTTCTCTGTAACGCCACTCAAGTAATTTAAGTACTTTTGCTTAGACAAACTCTAGATAGAGCTACTAAAGCAGTCCTCCCCAGCTGGTGTAAGAATATATTTCCCAAACCAGCTCCAATGGAAACTTATCAGGCTCTCAAAGAGAACCATCAGCTGGAATTGCCTCTCCCTCGCTGTCTTCAAAGCTCCATCTTGATAATTTGCCTTCCATAGCAAATTTTGGGACCACCTTGCAAATAAATGTCTCGTGTTTGTGGATGCACATTAATACTGTGACACCATTCTGCAACATATACACTCAGAGCAAGATGTGCCATTGTGTCTAGCTGCAGCATTTAGGGACAGGGATGCAAACAGAAAATAAAACAAGACCTTTGCAATCGCTTTATTTATCCAGAGCAAATCATGTGGTGACTTGTTGCTGGAAATTTGGAGACTGTTTGAAAAGTGTTATTTAGTTATCCTGTTCTTATACTGCTCCCTTGGAATCAATCAGAAGCAGAACACTGGGACCACTGCTCTGTACTGGCACAACCATCCATGTAGCCTGAAGAGTATCAGCCAATAGTGATTGTTGAGGAATTTGTTAATATGGAAAGCATTTTGGAAACTAATTGTCAGTCTGGCATAACTGAGCAGAGGTTGCAAGAAAGATGTTCATTACCTTTTCTGGTCAGGTTAACATTCTGATTCTCAAACATCTGTACAGATTCTCCCACAAACAGGATTTTCTCAGCAACCCGCACAGGAATGTACGAAGGCAACATTTCCACTCGCAGAGAAAACTGTTTTAGAGATGGAGCTAACATGTTCTCCTCCTCAATCAAGCGCTGTCAGAGGCACCAGAGAAAAGAAATCAAGTGCAAACCAGTGTGAGAAAACCAGAGGTGTAGAAGAGGCGTATAAAGGGTGGTGGGTGTGGGTGTGTGAGGGGGCATCCAAGACTGTTGGAAGTAAGCAAAAAGGTAGCAAAACTGACTTGTATCATTTAAGTTAGCCAGTAAACTTCCTTATGCTTGTAGTATGCTAGCAGATCTCCCTAGAGACGTTGCTTCCATCAGGGAGTGGAGCAGAAGTGGAAAAAGGAGAAGCTAAACCTTTGTGGAATAGCAGCAAATTGGCTGTACCAAAGGAAGTTACATCAGCAAAAGGAATTTTTATTGAAACTGCATTACATGAGTCCTTTTGCTGCCATAACAATGTTAACTAGCATTACCAAAAATAATACTCCCCCACACCCATTCCTATGTTTTAACACTTCTAGAAACTTGTGATACAGGCCAAATATAAATGCCTCCACTAGTGAGCAAATAAAGATCCAAAGGCTTGCTAGCAAAAATAAGGCAATTTTCTCAGCTCCTGTGAAAGCTGTTTAAAACAATACCATAAGTTGTTAACTTTTTTTCCTGAACGTATTAATAAAGCACTCCAAGTACAGAGGCAAGATTTTCCTTCAGAGAAGCAATGCTGATAATTTCATTTGGCTTTCTTGTTATTGGAGCATTAGGTTCAGTAGTCCATAACCCAAAAAAACATCATCCTGAAAAATTTTTGAGAACATTTGGCATCTATAGAACTTTTTAACAGAAGAGTTCAGTACAAGTTTGTGTGTGTACATATATATGTTAATGCCAACATTAACAGGTTGGAAATTCTTAAGATTCTACTGACACTTTCAGATGAGACAATACCCAAATATTTTATCGGTCTCTCCCATCAACACTCCAGATTTCTTATTCTACTCTTTGACTGAGGAATTGCGAACACCATTAGTTAATAATACTGAAGAAAGGAGGTAATAAGGCTGTCTGGGTGTTATCTTCTTAATGTCCACATTTTCCACCATGGCCCTAGAACACTCACCAATTTTCACATTCTTCCTTTATCTGATATAGTGAAGTAACAGATTTTTCACTAACTGCCTTTTAAAGTTTTCCCTTGTTTTTGCCTGTGTGTAGTCTGTTTTCACCAGAGACTGTTTGCACAGGGTACTTAATTAGTATGCAACATGGTGTTTTGAGGGTAATCTTCTGTGCCTTCGCAGCCAAGCTGCTTGCAGCACACTAACACCATAGGTGCCCATGAAATGTTTTCTCTCCGTAAACCAGAGCATGAATTAGAGTTGCAGTTGCTCCTCACTGATTTCTATTCAGACACTCAAATGCTCAAAGTGTGGAAGATAACTCCATTAAGAAAGCTGCTTTGCACAAGGGCACCCTAATGGTACGGCATCTACAGGAAGAGTTACTGCATTTCACCAGTGTACTGGCAGGTCGCTCCCTTGCTTAGCAGCTTCTTGACCCTCCAGAGCACATTTTCCACCAGTACTGTCAGTAGCGCTAACGTGTTAGGTAACATTTGCACAACTAATGGTTGTGCAAGAAAGGTACTTGACCCAGCTGCCCAGAGAAAGGGTGTGAATCAAGTCAACAGCAAAGCTCCCCACACCCTTTCCTTTGCAATTGCTCACACTACTATAGATCACAGCGTTGACCATAAGGAATGAGAAACCAGTCAGTCAAGAGCAAGGGGTATGCAGCAGTTCCAATTACTTAACATCAGCGTCTACACAGATTCCATCTGTAGGGCTTTCTGCCCTCAGATTATCCAACTGTGCCAAAAGATGTCTCTGTCTGTTATGCCTAGCAGCAAGCTACTACAATATTACCTTGATTTACCATCTTGCCAGGCCTCAATATATGTCTAGTCTAGCTCAGCTCACACTGAAGCAGAATAAAATACATTTTTTTCTTTAGTTCCCTACGGACCAAAACATGCCAAGCTATGACTTGTAGTTTTTACCAGGTCCTGCAGTTCTCGTAGCTGTTTTCCTGTAAGTCCCCCAATTCCTAAGTCATCATCATCTTCTTCGGGTTGACTAGGGACATTTCCAGAAGAGGGGCCCTGTTTGATGAAGAACTCTTCATGTTGGTCTAGTAGCAATCCATGAAGCATCCAGGCAGAGAGCTGCTTATACATGACTCCATGACACACAGCCAGAATCCTGAGGTCAAGAGAAACAGACAATGGGGCCTTTGAACACAGTAACCAAAACCTCATTGTACATCATTCTGGAAAGTCCAGTCAGTCAGCCAGACAGTATGGCAAGTGCTAAATGGCTAATGTGGAATTTTATAATTTTTTTTAATACAGAAAAGTGGACAAAACTAAAAGGTGCAAAACTAAACTAATACATCCTCTGATTATGTGGCTTCTCCACAGAAATCTGCTAGTAGGCAACACGTATAACTTTGCAGTGGCTTCCCAGTCCTGCTGTTTCTACTCAACTACATTTCAGCGTGAACACAAATTATATTTTAAGTAGACTTTCTCCGCAAGGACATACAAACATCACAACACTCACCCAGTCACATTTATTGTTTTGAAAGATCAAAATCAGTGACAAGCCTATCATGTGCAAAACAGTTCCTGTAGACTTCAAAAGAAAAAAACCACACTGGCTCTGAACTTTTCTGAGCCCTTAGCCCAAAGTATGGAGAAAACTTTAATTCCCACCATAAGCCTGCTTTAGATAAATAACGGGGACTGTGATGGTTTTCCCTGCATGCTACTCCTACTTTTATATCATGCAAGGCTGTTTTGCATGTACTGTTTTAACAACTTAAGATAAATACTTGGACACTAACTTCAGTTCCTACAGAAGAATGAAATAATAGTTTTACTGTATCTACATACTTTTCAAGAGCACTGCGAACAGGAGGCAACCCCCCACAGCTATGTTTGTGGACTGTCTCCAATATCTGACATCCATGAATCTGCAGAAAGAAAAGGTTACATTATGTCTGTTATTTGGATCCGTACTGACCTTTACATACATTTAGACTCTACACTTTCTGCTCACAAGAAAATCCCTTGGCAAACTGCACAAGCCTTACAGAAAGAAAGATGTAACATATTCCATGTGCGCTCTACACCCAAGCTTCTGTCAAAACTTTCCCTTAAGAAAATGTCAGCATCTTTTTTTTTTTTTAGGTGACGATCAGAGAAAACAGATTCAGAAAAGAAAAATTCCAACCAACAGCATCTTGTCCTATAAAACGCATTGGGATTATAAAATGCAAGTCATCAAAGATCATATAATGGAAAAAAGTCAAATCCAGTGTAAATAGATTTGCAAAGTAGTTATTCAATACTTACAGTAGTACTAGTAACAGGGCATGCATTACTCAAACCATATTCTTTGCTAAAAGACTGGGATGGGGGCAGAAATAACTTTATCAGTTGAAGAAGAAACTTGTTACGAGAAACTAGCTGCAATTCTGCTGTACCTTCTGAGTTTTGATCTGTTCCACCACGACCATTACAGAGGGGAAGAGTAACTGAAACTGCAGAACAAGGAGCAAAATATTGAATTAGGTTGTTATGCAAGAAAGGGAGAAAACACTATAGTTGAGTAAGTCTGGACAGCAGCTGAACACAACAATTTAATGAAACTGTTATATGGCTTTCCCTACAAATGAGAAACACGACATGAAGATCTCTCGGAAGGATGTCCTCCCTCCACTGAAGCAAGACGCATGAAGTTATATTATAGAATTAGTTCAGGCTAAACACAGGCAGTGAGGAATGTGTGAGAGTCAAGGTGGAGGACCTAAGCGTTGTGTTGATGTGAGGTGATCCTCTGAGCATGATTAAGGGACTACAAATGTAGAGGTGTTAGACAGAAATGGCATGACATGACAGACTAACCCTTCTTTATCCTACAGGCTTTCTTATTAGACTCAGTGACTGATAAGAGTAAACAAAGAACACTACCTGTTTATTAACATGACATACCTGGTCCAAGGAATAATTAACATGTGAGATGGAAAGATGCGGGTCGGTCAGAAACTGTAAGGATAAAGCAATTAATGAAAAGTAATTATGACAACTACTGAATGGTTGCAGTACCCAAGATATGACAGCTATTAATCTAGCTGAGATTAACCAAAACCTTTAAAATTGAAAACAGGAGATAACACTCTGAGACAGCACTGGGCTCTGACACAGATGGAGCACTTACTGAACTGAAGGAAGAGGGGACTTAATACTTATTAGATTGGAGAGTAATTTACAATGGCATCTCACAGGAATAATTTGGAAGGCACCCCTCATGTGGAAAGGAAAATACCTTGTCTCATTTTAGGTACTACTACTTAGCATATGCATTGCAGAAATGACAGCTTTCCACCACCTGTCAGCAGCAGGACTGCCTCTTGTTCCACATCTCCCTCCTTTACCTCTTGTTCTAGGTCAAGTAGTGCCTGTCGATATGGCTGCAGCACTGAATCAAGACCTGTGCAGAACGCTCGCAAATAAATGCCATGTAATCCGCTCTGGTTTTGCTGAGATGGATGATGGTCCTAAAACCAAAAAATAAAAACTGCATCAGCACCCTGGTGCAGGTCTGGAGAGTAACAGAGTATCTGTGCAGTGCCACAGCAGCAGTCAGGGCTCCAAACATGTTAAAATGCACCTTATCCCACCATAAAGTGATCAAAAATGCAAATACAACCTTGTCACAAGGGAAGTTACTTGAGCAGAGTTTTGTGGACCTATGCAAATGCTGTGAACCACTGGTACCAGTGCTTCTTTTCACTTAAGCATGCCTCTTGGATCTCAAGGTTCTTCACAAACCATGAGGACACACTACAAGGTAGACATGAGCATCCTATTCAGTTCACAAACCTTGGCCAGTCTGCTGTGGCCAGAAATTATTACAAAACTTCCTCAAGAACGAGATTTTACATTTGGTCCATCTTTCACTGCTCTGTACCCATCCGTATGTGCATTGCACTGAGCTTTCTGGAGCGCCGCTCGGGAAAATACATATGTTAGTGCTGGCGCGGGTATGGGCCACGGTCCGCGGGACACTCATGCGTCCGGGGCAGCTTGGCCTTACTGACACCTGCTGCACTCTTCCCGGGAAATGCCGCGGCCCGGCGACCCCACCTGCTGCTGTACGTGTCCCGTGTACTGCTCCACGAATTCGGCGAAGCGGATGTAGTCGGTGCCGAGGCGGCAGAGCCGGTTCAGGACGCTGGTCTCGCTGGGGTGGAGGAATGGCAGCTCCTGAGACACCTTGGGGGGGACAAGAGAAGTGAAGGGCGGGGGAGTGGGAGCTTTGGCCGGGGCCGGCCCGGGGCAGTGGGCAGGAGCCGTGCCATGCCTGGAGGCCGCCGCGCTTGCTCCAGGTGAAGGCCGCTCCCGGGTACCCGCTCAGCGCCAGCAGCAGCTCGTGGATCATCCTGCGGCCGGCGCCGCGCGGTCTGCCGGGAGGCGCGCGGGGGCCGCCGGGAAGGGGGCGAGGGGAAGTGGCGTCTGGGTCGGGGCCGGGGTCGGGTCAGGGCCCGGGTCGGGCGGATCCTCACCGGGTTGCCGAAAGAGGCACCGGCAGCGGCTGGGCGGAGCCGAGAGGAGTGCGTGCCAGTTTTTTACCTTTCTCCATTTATTATATATTACTTTCCTTCATTTCCTGTCTTAACCCGGGTAGTCTTTTAATCAAAACTGCTCATTTTCAAAGTTGTGGAGTTACCTAATAAACTGGTTTTTAGCAACGTGTTTTTCATTCCCCCTCCCCCCGTGTTTTTTGGCACTGTTTTTCTTCAGGTGCATGTTTACTCTTATTCATTTAGAAGAAATTAGTGTTTAGTGTTAATTATTTAATCTGTATTTATTCATCAGCTTGCCACAATAAGGTCTGAAATGTAGTAAGAAGAGCTTCTGTTACATTTTTACAGGGATGAACAAGGTCCTAGTACGTTGCTTCATTGTCGAAAGACTTTTTCGTGCAGTGTTTCTGATATGTGGGGCATGTGCTTTCTCCAGCTGTACAACTTTTTGTGTAACATGGGAGCTGCAACAGTATTGTTTATCATATATGAGTATAATGAAACTACCCTCTTTCTATTGGCAAAACTATCATCATAATAAACACTGAGGAGTTTGGCTAGGCAGTTGGTTGTGCACCATTGATATAAATATCACAGCATACAAGTGGGTTACAAAAGCTATGTGCCATTCCTGCTTTTAGGATGCATTATTTGAGGTTGAGCACTGTTGGCTTCAATCCTGCAGTGATGGAGTTAGTGCCACTTCTTCCCTTATCCGTGAAAGACTTTGGTTCAATCCCATGCTGCTCACCAAGATTTCTGTGCTAACAGGTGGGTTTTGTTTATTACTGAATTTAAATACTATCTTCAGCAGATTATAAAGCTAAGCAGGCTGTTGATAGCTTATAGGTAATTATATATGTGGTGATGTCTCAGTAATTGACAAAAATGTTTAGTCTGTAAAGACTAAATACGTAATTTAGTGGTATCTTTGTACAGTACTATTAATGTAATGCTTTTATTAACATAAATAGATTAACATACTACATATTTAATCCAAGAAATCTTACATGTAAATACAGTCGTCTTCTGCAGCCAGAAACTAAGCTTAGAGCAGCATTTGTTCACAAAAAGACAATCTGAAGAGTCTTCCTTGAGAACACAGCAGGATTATAAACAGTTTAAAATTTATTTGAGTAGAAAGAACTTCCCTTTATCAAATGTGGGGGGAGCTATTTTTTGTGGAAGCTAGTGATTTGTTGGAAGTGAATCATTCTTGGGATAAAAATATAATTCACATGAAAGCAATTTAAATAGAGAGCCGATTGCTTTTTCACAATTGTAGGAGTCCTTTGAGGTGAAAATTAGGAATTTGGTGCAGGGTGTTTGGTATGTGGCCAGTATTGCAGAACTGGTCATAGTTGTCTTATTGCATCTTTGCTTTGCAATCTGTAAATCTGACTCATCCCCACTCACGTGTTTCCAGCTAAGTGTTGGGGACTGCTCAGGATATTGGTTCCCCAAGAGTCTTTTTAGGCAGGTAGCCTGCATGAGAACAAATACAGGAGCAACAAGTCAGCATTACAAAGCAGATAAAAAGACAGGGAGTGTGTATCACAGACAAAATGAATATTAAATTACCCATATTTCTTTTGTTCTGTTTTTTCAGGTAGCTGTGGGCCTTCATTGGACTTTACAGGCCCTTCAAGAGAAACTGTGCCTGGTGCATGGGGACAAGTGCACTGTTTTCCAGTTCAAGAAGGCTTTTTACCACTAGAGAGCTTGCCCATATTGCACTGTCATGACAGGGGAAGGAGAGGATTTTATCATGAGCATGCAGAGTTGGGAGCTTGCTAACTTGCCTCTAAGGAGTCAGGACTGCTCTGCTATTTCGGCAGCCTGTTGGTGTGTCCTAGCATCTCACTGTGACTATCAGCAGAACTGGGCAGGATTTGGGTTAGAGTCAATTGCTCTCAGCCTTCCCTGGGGAGTCCTGCAGATAGTGTGTGTCCCAGGCAAGCTGTGGACCATTTGAAGTGATGTCAGGATGCAAAAGCAGAGTCTGGAAGCAATATCCATTTTGAAAGCTAGGCTTCCTTTTTTCCTGCCTGGCTTGTCTGGTGCACTGGAAATGTGGGATGGGTCAGTCTGCATTCTCTTGCCCCAACTATGCAGCTGCTCCCTTGCATTTTCTCCAGAGCTTCATGCCAAGTTCCTTGCTGCAAATATGGGCGGATTAGGGCTGTGGGAGTGATCTAGACTAGCACTGAGCACAGTTGTGAACTAGCACTGGGAGACTGTGTGTTGGGATATTTGTATGTATGTATCCCTGGTATTTCTTTCTTTTAAGATCAGGTCAATAACTTACCTCATTTGACCACTATAATTTTGATCTGATGCTGGGAGCCAAAGGGAAACTCTTGCTGTTGACAATCCATAGCCTAACGTGCAACCACATACAAAAACGTCTCACCGAGTATATGAGAGGTAGGAGTCGTGTGTTATTATGTATATAATGGCCAGACTTCGCGAACGAAGAACTGTGGAAGGTCTTTGTACGCCTTCCAGCCTGCGCATTGGATTTATTTTAGGTGGGACACAGTGCGCGCAGAACTGAGCCCACCCTTTAATCCTAAGGTTCATCTGCCGGGGCCAAGCGAGCTTGGACAGTGGCAGCGAGGTCCTCAGGACGTAGGTGGATTGCCTTACAGGGCTAACAGGCTCCACCTGCCCGGGGAGTATCCCTGACCGGGAATCGAACCCGGGCCTCGGCAGTTACAGTGCCGTATCCTTAACCACTAGACCACCAGGGGCTCCCTATTATGTATACATATATACATATATACACATACACACACTTCCCCCCCATATATATGTTAAATGTATACACCTACTCACTTAAGATAGCTCCTTCTGGATTCTGGGCATCCTGACCCTGTAGACACAGAACTGGGTCATTAGAGAAGACAGAGAAAATTACGGGTATCTAAATGTTATTCAGACATAGAAGGTAAGAGCTAGAATTAATGGGCCCTAAAGGGAAAGGTCATGATTGGCTGTACGTGATTGAAGCACAAAAAATAATTAAAAAAATTATTAATAATGATGAGCTGGATCATCAGGATGATGGATGCTAAGATGTGGAGTTGCATATGTTATTCCAGCTGTCAGCTTCATGTGCGCTGAAGAAAGAGTAAGAACTAGCTTGGAATTCTTAATGCCAAATGGGACCTAAGGCAGGTCCTATTCAATCTTCAGACTTTGCTTTGCCAGAAATGAGGATACATGTGAACAATTATTCAGTGGACATTTGTATGAATATGGTATTATTTCACAATCTTTTTTTGGACTACAAGACTCTAGAACCTCGGAAAGGTAGGTATGATAACTGTATATACAATTCTGTTTCAAGGAGGATTTGAAGAGGTTAGAGATTCCTTACGTTTCAGTGGAGGCCTGCAGGTAGGGTGTCTTTAAGTGACAATAGAATCAGATTCGGAGTCTTCAGATGTTGTAAACATACATTTTTTCAGCACCATTCACAAAAATAATTTTTCTCATAAAGGAAGTGGCCAATAAATACAAAAGACAATAAAAAAACAGATAACAGTAGTTTATTTAAAGGACTGAATTTTGGCACTCTTTTCCCTTAGGAAGCCTAGTGATTAGCCACTCAGACCGAGAACTTCCAAAGAATTTTTTTTAATAGAATTGATTGCTCCAATTCAAAACTAGATAAAAATAGGTACCTCTGTAACATTATTTGTAAGGCCATCTGACTAGTGCTCATTTAACATTAAGGAAAAGAAAGAAACAGGAGAGGCAATAAATTAAAGACATAGAAACACAAATCCTAACAGAAACCAGTTAACAGAGACAATAACAAAAGACCAGAAATCTTAAGTCAGGGGAGCTATTATAGGAACCATTAAATATAATCTTGAAGAAGTTCAGCCAGATTCTTTGATGATGTGCAATAATGTTTTATTTTTCTTATCAGAATGAGTCTTACAGGAAAAAGTAAATTTATGAGGGTTTTTTGTGGGAAGACTGTGGGACTGCACAAAAATGTTACAGCATTTTTAGGGGGAACAAAACCAGTCCTGCACTCCATAGTCTACATATAAACATTATTTTAAATGTCTTCTCATTGCATAACTGCAATGTGAAGTAATGCAAATGTTAATAATTAGACCTGTTGCTTCACTATAAAACCTTTTGTTTTGTAATTTATGTCTGGCATTCACCGATTTAGTTATTTCTGTAACTATTGAAGTGTGTCTCCCTTTCATACAGACTCTTTAAATATCACAGAATCACAGAATCAGTTAGGTTGGAAAAGACCTAATCATACAGTCCAATATGACTGAACACCACCTTGTCAACTAGACCACGATACTAAGTGCCATGTCCAGTCTTTCCTTAAATACTTCCAGGAACGGTGACTTCACCACCTCCCTGGGCAGCCCATTTCAATATCTAATAACTTTCCTGTGAAGAAGTACCTTCTAATGCCCAACCTAAACCTCCCCTGGCACAGGTTAAGACTATGTCCTTCTGTCCTATCACTAGTTGCCTATGTATATATAGTAAATATACTTTTTGATGGGCTCACAGAATCATTGATGTTGGAAGTGACCTCTGGAAGTCTCTAGTCCAACCCTGCTTCCTCAACTCAGGGTGAACTTGAGCAGGTTGTCCAGCACCATGCCTTGTTAGTTTTGTGTCCAAGGGCACACATGCAGGATCACTCTCGAGGAGAAAAGACAACACAGAAAGAATCGCGTCTTGTCGGTACCATCTGGGTGGGGAGTCTTTCTGCTGTGCCTTTTGCAACCGGACTTGTCTATTGCATGTTGGCCTTTTTAGCCATCAGCGTGCCTGTAGCAAGTGTGGGTAGAGCCCTTCCCAAATCTTCGTTCATGAAGCCAAGCCATGATGATGATGACCAAGGGCAGAGACTCCACAACTTCTCTGGGCAACTTGTTCCAGTGTTTGATCACCTTCAGAATACAAGTATTTCTTCTTATGTTTATTTGGGACTTTCATATTTTTCAGTCCAGTGCCCATTGCTTCTTGTCATGTCATCTCTCAGGGTCTCATATGTCAGATGCTCCACGCTCTGCGTCAGTTGCTCTGTGTTTCACTGAGCTGTTCTATTTTCTCCATATCTTCCTTGTACTGGGGAAGCTGGAACTGAATCCAGTACTGGGAAGAAGTGAATGATCAACTCGCTTACCTGTTGGTGATGCTTCTCCTAATAGAGGCTATTGGTCTACCACATCACTTAATTTGTGCTTAAGTACTAAACTTATGCCCTGGCAGTGAAATTCATAGGGCTAATTAAAACAGACACATGGTGGCTGGCATCTTCAGTGCTCTGACTCTTGAACAAGAACCAGGCAAAACAACAGTAATATATACTGAAGGGAAGGACACTTTCAGGGCATGATTCTCTCCCATGGCAGTGCTGCTGAATGTTGCTGTTGTTTTGGGGCACCCTGCTTAAACTTGTGGCTGACATTTCAGGTGAGTTACCATGGTTTGGTGAGCAGAGCAGTTTAGATAAAAGAGCCAAGTTGCATCCAGCAAGGTCAGATTTTACTGCCGAGAAGGGTGATACAGCTGGGGAGCCTGGCAGGAGCAGAGGGCCTAGGCAAGCCTGTATCAGCAGGCTGTGGGAGGCTGAGACTGTCGACGCTGAGCTGATCTGGCTGCACTGCACACAGTGAGGCTGGCATGGCCGAGCTGTGTGTAAGGAGGCTGGAAAAGCTGAGAGGGCAAGATGTGGGTCGTGGCTGGGTTGACATGCGCTGTGTTCCGCCTAACAGGGCTTGCAAAGTTTAGGTCAGAGCTTAGCTGGCTGTTACGAATGGGGCTGACGGGAAGGCTCAGGGCCAGGGCGGTGGCCCTATGAGATTCCGGGGAGAAAGAGGGCGGCCAGGCCGGCGTCCGTCGGGGCCAAGGGAGCTAGGTCGGGGCCGACCGGCAGGGCAAGGCAAATCGTCGCTCTGCTCCAGCAGCGGACGAAGGTGGCGGAGGCGGCCAGAGTGCGATCGGGTCGGGCAAACGGAGACCGCGGAGCCGCGGCTCCTCCCCCGCCACACCCNCCCCCCCGCCACACCCGGTGCGGCAGGAAGAGGAACAGCCGCGCCCTGCTCGCGCCAGCCTCGGCCCAGCGCAGCACCATGGCGGCGGAGGAGGTGGACGGGCTCGTCGTGTCCCGGCCCCACTATGGCTGTGAGTAGCGGGGCGCCCGGGGTCCGGGAATGCGCGTGGCCGCCAAGCGACGCCCAGCCCACCCCACGTTGCCCGTGCCTTCCAGGGTCCAACGCTGAGAGGGGAGGCTGGGACGCAGCAGGCACGGGAGGGAGCCGCGGGGCCCGGGCTCCGGGACTGTCCTGCGGGCGCGATGCGCCCCACCGGCTCTCCTTGCGGGCCCCGGGGGTGGGCGCTTTGTGGCGCGGGAGTTCGTCCAAGTTCGACGGCCCTCCCGGATGCTAGAGATGAGCTCTGGGAGAAGGCGGTGAGTGAACAGCGCAGAGGCGTCCTCCGACTGTCCCACCGTCGTCCGCCGCGGGCGAGGCCCAAGCCTCG
>VYXB01003509.1:1645-56480 GCA_013397135.1 Pachyramphus minor | reverse complement strand
CTCCGACTGTCCCCCCGTCGTCCGCCGCGGGCGAGGCCCAAGCCTCGCCCAAGATGTCCGCCGCGGGCGGGGCGGGGGCGGCCCTGCCTTCTGCCTTCCCGCCGATTTCTGCGGCCACACCCGATTTGCCGGCGAAAGACCGCTCCCATCCGACACCTCCACCACCTTGTTATAGGCTTGCTGTGGAGAGGGAGGCTTTGGTTCTTACCGTCCGAGATGAGGGCTCGCCAGTGCTACGATACCGCGTCAAAGCGGCAGTCGGTCCGACCGTGCGGTGCCGCCCGAAGCCGGGGTGGGCAGGGAGGGCCGTTTCAAAGAAGGCGGGATGGGGGGGTTATGGGGGTCTGGGAGAGGAGGGAACTTTTCCCTGCGGTCAGGCATTGCCCTGTGCTTTGTGACAGTTTTCAGCTCACGTGACTTTGGGTAGGTTAGAGTAATCAGAATGATGCTTTTGCGGTAGTCCATACTGGTTTCCAAAGCCCTGTTGCAGTTTGAACAAAGATCTTGTTTGAATCCCAAGTGCTGTAATTGATACCTCATCACTTGCTTGTAGTTCACAGAATCACAGGATGATTTGGATTGGAAGGAACCTTAAAGATCATCTCGTTCCACCCCCTGCCATGGGCAGGAACACCTTCCACTAGACCAGGTTGCTCCAAGCCCTGTCCAACCTGGCCTTGGACCCCTTCCAGGGGTGGGGCAGCCACAGCTTCTCAGGGCACCCTGTGCCAGGGCCTCACCATCTTCTTGGTTAAAGAATTCCTTCCTAACGTGTAATCTAAATCTCTCCACTTCTAGTTTAAAACTGTTTCCCCTTGTCCTATCACTATCTACCTGTGTAAAAAGCCTTTCTCCCTCCTTTTTTAAAAAACCCCTTTTAAGTACTGAAAGGCTTCAATGAGGTATCCCTGGAGCCTTCTCTTTCCAGACTGAACAACCCCAGCTCTCTCAGCCTGTCTTTGTGGGAGAGGTGCTCCAGCCCCCTGAGCATCTTCATTGCCCTGCTCTTGACCTGGTGTAACAGGTATTGTGCTGAGGACTCCAGAGCTGGACACAGGTCTCCTCGTGGGGTCTCAGAAGTGCACAGTAGATAGTTGTTGAAAGCATTTTAGGTTTGATTAATGACAGTATGAGACATTTCCTATTTGTCCAGTTGGTTCATAAAACCTAAAAAGTTGTGTGTTTGGTTTATTTCTTTTACATGAGACATATTTAGCTGTAAGTATGGGAAGAGTAGACTTTTTCACTGAGGCTTTAAACACACAGAATCTGAAAGATTTAGGCATATACCCCTGTGTAGGCCCTCAGCTTGATCCAAAGATGGCATGCAGGTTGTGAATCTGAAGGATTCCTTTCCAGGCGAGGACTGTGAGTAGCATTTCCATCTTCTTTTAGAGGTGGACTATAAAGATACAGATGGGATTATAGGATGTGACTATATATTTTTGTCCTTCCTTAGTCTTTTGCTGCCAAAATCAGAGGGTAGATGGGACATGTGGTCACTGATGTGCCTTTGAGGAAGACAAAGGCAAAGCTAGAAGAAAATAAGAGAATGAAGGATTGTTTCTAAGAAGTTGGAAGATGGAAGAAGTCAAATTGTGAAATCACAAAGAAGAAAGATGGCAAATTTGTATGATGAGGATAAGGAACCAGGGCCTCTTCTGCTACTAGTAAAGAACAGATCATCAGATTCTTAATTCTTCTAAATTAGAGAAAAAAATGGATGAGTTTCTGTGGGAGATGTTGGATCTGATTTTTGATATGCCAGTTCAGTTATATTCGATCTTCAACCACCTGAGAATATGTTTTATCTATTTGCAGCTGTCTTGGATAATGAGAGATTAACAGCAGAGGAAATGGATGAAAGACGACGCCAGAATGTAGCCTATGAATATCTTTGTCATCTGGAGGAAGCAAAGAGGTAAGAATAAGTGGTTTTGAAACTGCTGGTGCTTTAAAAGAAGTTGTGACATTTGGTAAGGGGAATAATTTGTGTGCATCTTACCTCTTGTCTCTGTTTCTTAGTGGTTATATTCACTAAATCAACCAACCAAATCAACCAATCAATGAACCAGTGGTATCATTCACTAAAAAAACCAACCAACCAAATCCAAAGAACCCTTCCTACGCCTCCAAAAAACCCCCTAACCCCTAATGTGTTTATTAAACATGTTCCTGAACACTTTGTGACAGGAACTCTCTTGCTGTATTGCTCCAGTTTTCCTAGCACTGGATGGGTTCTCTCTGTTGTCTAACTTGTGTCTTAGTGCGGTATCATCTCCCTGCTTAGCATTGGACATAAAAAATCAGTTATTCCCTTTCCCTTAACTGCAACCTCTTTAAAATTAAATTGTAACAGTGTATTTCCCTTGCACTTATCTTCTTTTAGACTGACAACTCAATTCTTGTGTATTTCTCTGTGTCTTTTTTAATAAGTAGTACTTTTCCCTGGATTGCTCTGACTTCTCTCCATGTGTCTTTCTGGAAGTACACTGCCAAAATGGAGAAGACTTTTCCAACAGGCTGTTAGCGTACATACTTATAAAGAGTGTAAGGATTATTTGTGTACCCCAGTAGATTTGCCAGTATCGTACACTATTGCATGGCACTTGTGTTTTCATGATACTAAGATGTAATACAGTTTTGCTGAGTTGCCACCTTTTTGGTTGTAGTTGTTGTGGTGAAATTTGTTCCTCATCTTGTTTTCCTGAGTGTGTGTTACCCTTCACTTGATCCTGCTGAGTTGTATTTTTCCTGATCTTTGTTTGAAATATTGAAAGAACTTCGATCTTATTCCTGTCTTCTAGCATGTGTGTAGCTTTTGTGTCATCTCCATGTTTAATAAGCATGTAAACATGCTGTATATCTGCTGTTAAAGGAAAAAGAACTGATATTAAAAATGAGTATTTGAAGTCTTACTGTTGGTATTTTTAAAAATCTTCTGCTAACATTAAATTGTATACGGTATCCATGGAGAATAGAATGAGACATACATAAACACGTGTTCAAAATAGTCAACAGTATGTTTTGTTATGGCTCGCTAAACACTTCAGTCTGCCTTTGTCCTTCAAAAGACGATATGGATTAAGAGGTAGAAACCTTTGACTGGCTGGGTGATGAATTTCATATAAATCTGTGTAGGTCTTTCTCAGCAATACAGATATGTTCAGCTGTAGCAATTTTAATGAGGAGGAAGTGCTGAGTTTTTACAAATTCAGTTCTGGCAGAGTATAAAGAGGGCTTTCATTTCAGGATTTTAATAGTTTATGTTGTGTTGCCAAGAATGTATAGTATATTTTTGAAAGGGCAGGGAACATTCAGTGTATGCTGTAGTATTTGTTAAGTGGATTTGTTAAGTCTGCTTGAAGAAGCTCAGCCCTCACTCAGTCCTTAAATCGTGTTTGCTTAGAGGCCTACAGCCTGTTCATGTGTGTGTGAGTTCCCAATTCCTATAGTTGATGACATACCACTTAAGAGTTAAAGATTAAATGACCAGAAGGAGGGGAGCAGTCTCTGTAGTTTAATAATTAAGATATACAACTGAAAGCAAAGGCTTCGTGGTCTGCTCCCAGGAATTTTTTCCCTCACTGAGGAGTCATTTTGTAAATTGCCCCTTTTTTATTTATTACTATTAGTACAGCCTAGAAGAGGACTCTTGGCTGCATTGTTGGTAAGGAGTTTATTTAACAAAAACAACTGAACAAGAACTATAAGCGATCAGTGTATTTGAAAGTAACATCCTTGGTGTGAGATTTTCTATACTTGACTTCTTTGCCAGTAGTGTAACTGAGGCATAGCATGTGAATGAGACACTGTAGCATTTTGCTTGTGCTATTGATTACAGTCCCTCAGAGCTGTGGGAGGGTTTATAATCTTTCTCCATGATGAAAGATTATCAGGTTGGAAGTTATATATCTCTCAGGAGAAGAGGAGGACCTAACAGCAGAGGAAGGTGGCTGGTGTCCCCTGTGTCACACTCTCAGAAGATGAAAAGGTGAAGGTGGTAGAGCTGATGGTGGCCAAGGCACGGTAGGAGGGGCACTTCTGAGTGACCCCCTGCTCTACCCTGTAATCATGTAATATTATTCCATTATAATATTGCATTCACATGCTGTAGTTTATATTAATTTTTTTTCTACAACATAAAGGCAGCTAAAGTGGTGTCGTATTGCACCAGCATTGTCAGAGGCTTATCATCTGTTAAACTAAGCAACAAATACGGAATCTAGAAGCAGACGTGATTTTTTTTTTTGGGGGGGTAAATATTAAAAGAAGGTAAGATGAGAATTGACTAGCACCTAATTTCAGAACGAAATGAAAAATTTAGGAAAGTTTGGATTTCTGAACTGTCTGATATGCAGTAAAAACAAATTTACAGTAACTTTGAGTGTTTCTTGAAGTTGTTTGGAGTACCTGTCTGCTAGGGAGCATACATCAGAAGCATTATCAAAGGTATAACTTGTTCTTATTCAGTGGTATTCCACCCTGTTGTCTTGAGTTTTTTCACTGTCACTGTTGTTCTCGTTACTTAGCAGTTTTTGACTTCAGTTAATGTGCAACAGTCTTGTGAAACAGAAATTATTCTTGCTAGTTGGAGAAAGGGAGGCAGAGTGCAATTAAGTTGCTCAAGATTGTGAAACACATTGAAATGAAATCTGGAGCTAAAATGAAGATTGTGAGTAGAGGGATTCCTGTACTATGTGTCAACAAGATGCCTCATTCTTGAATAAAATGTCTTTATTAAAAAGTGTTGTTTAATATTTCAAGTTTTATGGTTTGTGTTCTTTTTAGTTTGTTTGTTTGGATTGGTTTGCTTTTTTTTGGTCTCCAAATCACAGTAGTCCAATAGGAAATAGCAAAGCTGTGGCAGTGCAGATAAAACTATAAGAGGATACTCTCTTCTGTTGTGATATGGCAGCTCGTGCTCGCAGAAGGGTGATGGTATATTTATCTGGAATAGAAGCAACTCGAGAGACCTTTTTGTGGTTCTTATCAAAGTCAGGCTGGTGCACTGTAATATTCTTCTTCTGTGTTGTGTGATAGCCTCTTTTCCTATGTGGGGTTCTTGTTAGGGCATTGTGGCATTTTCGTAACTTGCTTGAGCAATGTGTTTCTTCTAGAATGCATCAGAATGGAATCTGTCCATGTGTGATTTTTTGTCTCCTTTTGGGGTTTTCTTGTAGAAATATTCCCTATTAAGTAAGGAAAGGATATGATTGTTCTATGTTGTGGATCTAATCGGTTCAGTATTGAAGTGTCCTAACTATGTTCTTGTGGTAATCTCCTTTTTTCTGGCAGATTGGAAGATGGCTTAGCGTAAACTGAACATGTCATGGAGAGAAATTAATACTTTGTGCTTGTGTGGTAGAGTCTGAAGGGCCTTTCCTATTGATGCTTTCCTGTAAGAATTACTTTCCCTTCACCCTCATCCATGCTCTCTCTTAAATTAGGGAGCACTTTTTTTTTTTTTTGACGGATGACTGGTTCGTCTGGAAGCAAAAAATTAACCTAAATTGTTTACTGGAGAGCTAGATTTCCTACAAGGAAACTAATGTTTAAAGAAAAAAAAGTATGGTCTTCATCTTTTTAGGTTTCCCACGTTTAGTTTGACAGTGTTTGGCTGGATATCATTGTCTCTCAGAAAGTGGCATATCATCCAATATTTGCTTCAACAGGTTTCTTATTTTCAGAAGGGTAGGTGCCCAGAAGAATGAAAAGGAAGAATTACAGAGGACACAGCTTTCTAGACAGATTAAACACATCTAGCATTAGTGCTCTACAAAGCTGATTGTGTGAGTAATCTTGTAAAGCTGGTTCATCGGGGTCTGTAAACGTGTAGATATCAGTTGCTGAAGGAGCTCTTGTTTGAAGATAAAATGCTTAAAGTAGTGCAGCTTAAATCTTTTTGTGAAGGAAATGTGATAGTTGCTCTTTTACACAGGATTAGTCTCAAGAGGCTTCTTCATTACAAATCAGATGTTTCAAAAAGGGGATAAATTACACTGATTCCTTTCTCTTATTAACCTGAATTTGGAAGAACTGAGGTAGTTTAGTTAAAATATGTGTCTTATGAGCCTCGGTTAAGAACAGGGCTGTGATAGAGAGCTAGGTATTAGAAAGGTAGTTTGAAAAAAGCAGAATTAGGCTTTCTCACTTACTTTTGTATAGTTCTCAATGTACCTCAGGTAAGTAAGTTATATGCAAAATATCTTATTTAAATCCTGCTTAAATTATTGTGCAAATTAGACACAGGCAGGTTTCCTATGGGTTTTGAAGCTGCAGAGCACCACCTCTCAGAGGATTCTGAGGATGAGGTGGTAGAGCAATCTGTGGCGCACAGCCCAGAGTGCCACAGTCCTGGTGGTGTGAACCACTGCTGTGGATTTATTGCTGCTTTGTTTTACTGTAAATCTCAAGGCATCAAGAGTTGTAATGTAACTCATGAGTCCCTCAAAGAAAAAGAAAGGTGGGGATTGTTTTGGATTTTTCTGAGCTCACTCTTTTTTCCCATTCCTTCCCCACCGCCCCCAGTTTAGGGAAACGTGACTTTGTGGGGTGGGATTACTTTTAGCTTTTAAAGGTATTTCCCTTTGCATTCATATTTGAGTGTCCAGAGTGTGTTCAGTCCAGCTGCAGTTTTGTGTCGTTCAGTGATTTGTTAGCAATTAATTGTATTACCTCAGAAGCATAGGAAATTACTAGAATTTTGTAATTAACAGAAAAAGATAATGCGGTAGATCTTGAACTGTTCACAGACTAGATATGAGACCTTCTGTAGTTATGATATCTGAAAGCTATTTTGCTTTTTGCAGGACAGCCTGTGTCTGTATTTAATCTATCAGATCACAATGGTCCTCTCTTTAATATTTGCTGGTCAGTATTGCATGCTGAAAAAGACCTAAAGATGGAATTAGTTGTGTTTAGAAAACATCTGCAGTAATTTTGTCAGTAGCCTGTAATGTAAAACCAAAGAAGGTGTTCCTCTTGTTGATGAGGTCTTCAGATTTAGATGGGAGGCAATCTTTATGTCTGTTTGATTTCCTGATGTTTAATTTAAACTTATGACTCCTTTCAGAAATATTTTATGAGGACTTTTAAAAAATTTTTGAACCATTTATAAGGTTGAAGTATGACTGGATTTTTACGGTTGCAGAGTCAAGAGGCAAATCCTTCATAAATGTTTGCATTTGTAAATGTATTTATGCATGAGGAGTCTTGATATCTTCATGTATAATCCAAGTCACAGAATTCCAGAAACTGTCATTTGATTGAAAATTACTTATATAATTCCCACCAAAAGTTACCCGTCTAGATCAGGTGAGTGGGCCAGAAGGTCACTAATTGACGTAGTAGAACTTATTCTTGTTTGGCATAACAGGATTCCTCTTTTTATTTCAGACTAATCAAGACTTTTTTCTTTATCTCCTCATGTTTCCACTTGTAAGTCGGGTCAGGTACTGGTTTTTGGGTTGGTTGTTGGGTTTTTTGCATGTGTGTGGTTTTGTGGTGGATTTCTTTTTGTTTGTTTTCTGCTTCTGTCAGATACAATGGAAGTCCCCTATTGGATTTAATATTCATGAATATTCATATATACTATCTTATTATCAGTAGTTATAAGGTGAAGTACCTTCTGTTTAGCTCTCACCACTTTGTCTGGGGCTTTTATCAGCTCCTGTTTGGACTTGAAGAGATATTTCTGTACAGATCCTGTACTGTTTCATTGATGACCTCATGCAGTTGGCAGGGAGCGACTGTCTGGACTGGAAGTGTCTTGGAATGCAGATTCAGAACTGTATTTTTCTGAGAAGTGGGTGGAGAGAGGTAGGGAGAGGACAGTGGTGAAATGCTACCAAATTTGCTTTACTTTGCTTTACTTTGGATACTTTTTTAATGACTCACTGGAAACAGTAATGAAAGGCAGGTGAGGAAAGAAACAACTGTACAGAATTCAGTTCAGAGACCAGGGTTTTTCTGTTTAGATGGTGGTTTCTGAAGGAGTATTGTATGTAATGTAAGAAGAGAGCAGCCCCAAGTAACCAAAGCAAATAGTTGTCACTAACAGTTCTTGACTATTGGTACTATGGAATGCTCCTTAATAACTCTTATTTACAAGAAATTAAGTTAGTCTTATGGTGTGGTAATTTCAGTGATACTGTAACTTCCAAGCATGTAGGCCTTTTTAGTGTCTAACGGTGATGACAGCAATTAGCTTGAAAGAGGGTTTGAGTATATGATAATTAAGGTCCTGATGACTGTTGGCTTAGTACTCATCTGAAAGCTCTCTAGGACAAATGAGGAATCTTTTTGGCAAACATGACAAATGCAGTAGTATGTCATCAGCAAGAGTAGCTAAGGCAATTTTTACAGGTTGTTGGCAGTGTTTGCAAGGGAGGAAAGAGGAACCTCATACTTACTTTTAAGAAGGGGGGATGGGGGTAAAGATTTAAATACCAGAATATTAATACGGTCTTTGGTTCAACTGATTATTGCCAGGGAGAGTACATCAATCACTGGAAAAAATCTGGCCTGTGTTACTCATTAATTCTTTGCTTTTTGGTATCTTTGAACTGTGTGCATAATGAGAATGTTCTGGGACCTTTTAGCTGTGGGCAGTACTTGTTTTCTTAGCTCTCCATTTAAGACTGTGACTGTTCCTGTATAAACCTTGCTGAAAGACATTTGAATAGCCGCCTACTTTTCCAGAAGAAAACACTCCTCATGTGATAAATTTATTTTACTTGGTTGTTATTACCTCTCTGAGAGATCTTTAGTCTTCTGAGGTGATTCCTTGATTTGTTCAGGGTTGGTAGCATAAGTTATTCCAAAGAGAAGTTTTTGTTGGGGATTTTTCCACGTCTGTCTAACGTCCTTGCTCAGGTGAACCTGGGTGAAGAGCTGAGGCTGTCTCCCAAGTTTTCTCTTCTCTGTGAGAATGTCTGCTAAGTCTGCAATTGTAACTGAATTAAAAATGTTTGAGATAGCGTCTACATATGAACGATCTGCTGGAGCATGAGATTCCTCTTCTTTCAATAGTATGAATAGTATGATTTGTCCAAAAAATGCCTGTGATGTTGTCAGTACTGAGTGGTGAAAAAACCTTTAAGCCGTAGCTTTGTACATTCTTTCAGGTGGCTTAGGTAGACCCTGTTGGGAGCGGGGGGGAAAGAAGGTGCTGCCCTTTCACTCTGGCCACTTTTCCCTCTGCTGTGGTGCTGCAAGGGCCACGTATCTTTTCCTTGGCAAATGTGTGGGGAATTGCAGTAGAAGGGCTAAATGAATGTGAACAGAAGCATCTGGATGTGAAGGCACGACATGCAACAGATGGAATGACCTGTCTTTAAAAGATGCCCAGATTAGCAGCTGGTCATCCAGACCCCAGCTTGTTTGTGTTCAGCACAGTGAACAAATACTGGTAAGTCGTGGAGGTTGTATGAGGCAGAGATAATCATCACTGTTTGCTACCAAGGTGTGTGAAAAGGCCTGTCTGTAACCTGTAAGTTCTGCATCTGGTTTCCAATGGAGGAAGTGCCCAGGAGATGTGAGTTGAAATTGAAACAAAGAGTGCTGCTTTTCATAGAGAACTAGAGAATTATAAATCAGTGAACAGTCAAAATGTGTTTTAGGGAACAGATTGCTCAATATTGCTCAATAGAATATTTCAAATTACAATCCTGATAGTTTTATGGTAATTACTGGTGTAATTTAAATAGTTTAGGAGGTAACTCACTTAATATGTTATATTGATATCAGCAAAGCCCCGTGTGTTTACAGGTGTGATTTCAGGTTAATCTGCTTTGGAAAACTGTAAGTGACTGATCTTGAACACTGTATCTCTTGGTGGTGATCATGTTTCCCAGGATATTGATTGTTACACCACTGTGAAAGCCTTCCTGTGCTCCTCTCTCTCTCCCAGTCCCTCCCCAGGATTTGAATATGATCTTGGAAGAGAGGAATTCTAAATAAGTATTGTTGGTGACTTCCTTTAGATTGGACACCTGCTGTCTGGAATGTGCTGGTGTCCCTCAGTCTGCTTTTGTGAGCTTTTTTTTCTGTAGAATGAGTTCTCAAGCAAAAGATAACATTTGAAATGCTGTGTGTCAGTGCAGGGTACTAGCAAGATGCAGTAAAGGCATTGATGTATGATGTGTTATGATGGCCCTGAGGGTGAACAAACCTGGTGGGGAGTTAGGGAAAGGGACACAGTTTTCTTTTTGGAGGTTTTGTTGTTCTGAATGGAATGCTAGGTATTCTGAAAGTCTTCGCGTGACATGGTTGGTCATTTTTGTAGCATGAATTGAATGGCATGTTAGCATTGTTCGCAGTCTGGTTTCCAAATTCTGACTGGTGGTTGTTCTGCGATCACTGAAACTCCATTTGACAGAGAGTTCTGACCTCTTCTTGCCTGTTTTCTGCCATCTGCCAGATTCTTGACAGATTTTTCAGTTGCAGCAGCCACATGAAGAAGATGTTATCACAATGTATGACTTGAGAAGATTATATTATTTACTGTATGTCAGAAATACTGTGAAACAGTTACTTTCCACCTAAATAAAAGTCCTTTTCGACACAGGGACAGGATCATTATGTTGTAGGTCCTTGTTTTTCCAAAGGTAGTTGTGCTGGAATTGTGAAACTAGCTAATTAACTGCCAAAAACTGAAGCATGTAAATATTTTTGGGTCTTTACTGCTGCAGTTTTTGTGTTGAAGAGTAAATTTTCCATTTATTTTCTTATGGACAAAACTTTTGCATCAGCATTATGATATTTGACAGAGTTAGACCGTAAAGGTATCCAGTGTTGATTTTCTTATTGCTCCAGGCATATTGGAAGTGCAAGAAGATTACCGTTTTCAAGAAGTTGTACCCACAGTGTATGTACATGGAAGTCACATCTTGAAGATTTGGTTGAAGAACGTGATTTTGGGCTTTCATGCTTATGAGAACAAAATATATAACACAGTCTAACTGTGTAAGTAGAGCACAGATTTAGGCAGGCTTGTTTTTCTAACTAAAATACACTGGTGCAGTATACAGACAGTGGTACAGAGACTGGAGGCTAACAAGTCATATGCACCTGGAAAGAGAATCAAACTCTATGTTCATTCAGTCCACTTCTAGACCTCATTCAGAAGGAAGCAGCGTATTCACCCTTCTTGCAGCAGACAACAAACAACAACAACCACCTTCTGAAATGTAGTTGATAGGGCAACACTAGAAGCAACCAAGAAGTGTTGTGACACTGACATACTTACAAAGAGAAGACAAATGATCCTGTCTAATGATCAAGAACTTTGTGGCCAGTGCTCTCAAACTAAGGGCTCAGAAGTTTATGTGGAGGTTCTGTTTGCAGCTTTCCCGCTAATGAAATTGGTCAGGTGTGCAGTAAGCAGAATGTGACGTGGTCCTATGGGCAACTGATCTTCAATTAACAGCATTGATACCAGACCCTGATATGAGTGGTACTGGCTGTCATTCAGCATGATGTGTCAGGGTTACATACCTTACCTTCTTAGAGTTCTTAATTGCTAGAAGTACTGAAAGGACTTGTCTCTTAAGGCCAGCCCCATGAAAGTGACCACAGGGTGCAGACTCAGATGGTTGGGCTACAGTGTCATCTTAGAGTTGAAAAACGTCACTGAGTAGGTCTGTGTGAAAAAGGAAAAGCCATTCTAGTACAATGGAAGGTTAACAGTTTTATTTCTGGCCCTGCAGAGAGTTAGTTTTCCCTGGAAATTACTGCTAGTTAGTAATGACCAAGAAGTGAGCTTTCTTCGTTGGTTGGTAAAGATCACTTTTTTCCAACTGTTAAAAGCCTTCTGTGTTTTCTATGCTGTGCTGTTTTCTTTTTGTGCTGGGACATACTGCATGGTAGTCCTGTCGTGATACGAGGACTGTTCCTTAGAGGTTTTGTCCATTTTTTTTGTCTGCTCTACTGTTTTTGTTTATTAAATTGGTTATTCTTGCTCACAAATTGGAAATATACTTAGGTGACCAGCTTTGTTGTTTTTGCACTTCCAGATGGATGGAGGCCTGTTTGAATGAAGAGCTGCCTGCCACAACAGAGCTGGAAGAAGGATTGAGAAATGGAGTCTATCTGGCCAAACTTGGAAACTTTTTTTCCCCTAAGGTGGTTTCTGTGAAAAAAATCTATGATAGGGAACAGACAAGATATAAGGTGAGTGCTATTGACCATGGATACTTCTTTAGACAGACATCTGAAACAGAAATACGTACACATGGAGGTAGTGTGAGAAAATAAGCAGAAAGTTAGTTTATATTAGTCTTACCTTAAAAACTCTGCTTTTGCTCTAATGATTAAGTGAGGGACTGGGTGGACTCTTAGCTTTGTATCTAAGCTTGCACTTACGTGAAATAATTTGTCATAAACAGTCGATATAATTGTGTATAGAAGACTTCTGACTTCTTTTCTGTAAAAGTGCTGTTTTCACCATCAGTCTTAATGAATCTCCCTGCTGTTCTTGGCAGCTGTGATATTTTGTTTCTTACTGCTCTCCCTCTTGTTTCTGCCTATTTTTATTTCAGGCAACCGGTCTCCACTTCCGACACACAGATAATGTAATCCAGTGGCTGAATGCCATGTCTGAGATTGGTCTCCCCAAGGTAACTTCTATGTTGTACATGCAAATAAATAAATAATCTCAGAAAAGCTTTGTGTTCTGTGGAAGCATTTGCTGTTGTACAAAAATCAGCACGCTTGATTTAGTTAATTCTTAGTTTTCTAGATTTGTGTCCCTGTAGAAACTCTCTCCTAAAACTTGCTGGAAGATTTCATTCTGCTATGTGTGCGAGAACAATTAGGAGTAAAATAATTAATCCTTCTGTATCATATCCTTATTATTACTAATCTTGCATGACATCTGCATTGCGTTGTTCTTGCCTTGCATTCTTTTGAACAGTATCTGAGGTACAGTTTGATTGTGGAAGTTTTTTTTAGAAATCTGTGCTAAAAGTCAGAGCACAACAGAAAATACTGCGTTCTTCATTTCTTCAGATTTTGCTATGAAATTTTCATATCACGTTGAAATGTTCCTGGTGTAGCTTGATCAAATATGAATTGTTGGCTTGACTAGAGCAATGGCTAGATAAACTTCTCTGAGCTAATAAACACAGTTACCTGAAAATATATATGGGACTGTGGTAGTGTTGGGCTTATAGTCAAAGTTTTTTGTAAGCCATGTTATGCTTAGTCTCACCAAAACCAACATTGCGCGGTTTAGTCTGATGTATGTTTTCTTTGCATATGTGCTTGAATTTTTGACAAAGTTTCTTAAATAACTTGTGATTTACTAGTTGAGCCTTCATGGGATTTATGATGATCTTACAGAAACACATTTGGGATTAGGAAATACTGAAGTATGCTGTTAGGGTGGTTAGGTGAAAATAAACGAGGAGGAATTAGAGAGATGCTAAGTGCTAGGTATGAGGTAAGAGTTTCAGATGTAAGTGGATTTTGCATGGAAATAAATGTGTGAGAAGATGTTAGAGAAGATGTTAAAGAACATTTAAATGTGTGAGAAGATGTGTGCTGGGGTCCAGTACATTTACAAAAATTGCCATTGCTTTAAGTACTTTCCCATGCAGAAGAGCCAGGGAACTGATGCTGTGGAATTGAGGGTCCTCCAGTTGCTCTTGTCTTTACAGAAAGAGCAATGCTATTTTGTGCTCATAGGCAACAGCAAGGAACCTTCCAATAACTAGAAAATAATGTATCTTGTCAGTACTTCTGAATTAATTGCGACTTCCAGGATTAACCACTTTTGTTAAACTTTGAAGACGTTTGTGTTTGAGACTGTCTGAAAGCTTTTGGGTCCAGGTAACTGAAAATGTAGTATGCAGAGCACCTCAGTGCTGGTCTGGTTTTCCCTTTGAAACTGTCTCTTCTCTTGCTTTTTGATCCCATTTAATCCAAACAAAATCCTCTTTTCTTTTTTCTGCTGTAATTATTTTTTTCACCTCTTGGCTTTCACCAGAGTCCTCATTTATACCTTATGACCCAGTATTTTGGTGCACACACAGAAGAAAGGGTCTACCCATTCACATGTGTAGAACTTGGCAGGAAAAGGGGAGTTCTGGTTTGGGTGTTGGAAACAAAAGGCAGGATTGACACTCCAAGAAGGAGAAACATTGGTTCAGGGCAGAGAAGGTTGAAGAGTTTTGTTTCATGGGCTGCTTCCTTACAGTAGTGCAGAAGAATTGGGCTGATAGGATTTGGCTATATAGAGTGAATATCATTCAGACCACTAACTTTGTTTTATCTTTAGATATTCTACCCAGAAACTACAGATATCTATGATCGCAAGAACATGCCACGCTGTATCTATTGTATTCATGCACTCAGGTAAGGCATACCTTACCAGACAGAAAATCTGATTGCTTCTGAAATCTTTCTGCAAAGCTGAAAGGTGAGAGGAGAGAGAGCTGAACTCAAGGCTGATGATGGGGGAAAATTTTCTAACAGAACAATGTTGCCATGTGAGAGCAAAGATCTAGACATTCTTTAACCAAGAAGATAGTGATGCACTGGCACAGGTTGCCTAGAGAAGCTGTGGCTGCATCGTCCCTGGAAGTGTTCAAGGCCAGGTTGGATGGAACTTGGAGCAACCTGGGATAGTGGAAGATGTCCCTGCCTATGACAGGGGGCTGTGTTGGAATTAGATGATCTCTAAGGTCCCTTGCAACCCAAGCCTTTATGTGATTCTGTGATCTGTGCTGAGCTGGCATGACAAGCAAAAACTAGAGGAGTTGCTTGTCTTTTCCCAGTCCCATTTGTACTTAGTTGTATGGATTCATCCCTTCTTTGTAACAGCTACATTTCTTTTGAGGCCTAGGTGAATACATTTAACCCCATTTTAATAAGCCAAATCAGTTTAGTGATACTTCCCCCCTACTCACTATTGATGAGGCCACACCTGCAATCCTGTGTGCTGTTCTGGGCTCCCCAGCATAAGAGGGACAGGAGCATGCTGGAGAAAGTTGAAAGAAGGATCACTTCCAGGAAAGGGTGGGAGAGTTGGGAGTATTCAGTGTAGATAACAGATGGGGCCGTGGGAATCTCAGCAATGTGTGCATCTACCTGCAGGGAGGATGCAAAGATGTGAAGCCAGGCTCTTCTCAGTGATGTCCCATGGTATGACAAGAGGCAGCTGGCACAATCTGAACCACAGAAGGGTTTCTCTCAATATCAGGAAACACTTTGTTTACAGTGAGGGTGACCAAGGAGTGGCACAAATTGCCCTGTAATGTTTGGGGGTCTCCACTGTTGGCGATACTCAAAAGCCATCTGGACATGATCCTGGGGAACTTGATCCAGTGTGACCTGGTTTGAAAAGGGAGGTTGAACAAGACAAACTTGAGAGTGCCCTTCTGGCCTCAACCATTCTGTAATTTCCTGAAGACTTAAGAGTGGTGGGCCAGTTATGTTCAGCTGAGGGGGGAAGAGGGGAGTCAGCTCACCTGCTTTATGATTATCAGCTGTTACTTTGGCATACTTGTCCTTGAATCCGTACTAAAATTGTATCATTGTCAGAATCACGCAGAAAAATTACTAGTTCTAATTATTTGCTTATGTTCTTTTCTAGCCTGTACCTTTTCAAACTGGGTCTTGCCCCACAGATTCAGGATTTATATGGCAAGGTGGACTTCACAGGTAAAAAAAAAACAATAAAAAACCCCCAACACTCCTGTGCTGCCTTTATGTCATACCCTACTAGATCAGTTGTTGAACTGTTGAACTCATTATTATGTCAGTATTCTAAATGCAAATTAAAATAGAAATTAATGGCTATGAGGAGTTCTGGTAATTTAGGAAAAAGGTTTGATTTGGATGCTTCTAAGCCAGGCAGCTATAGCCATCAGTTCACTAATCATTACTTTTGCAAATAACAATGTCATAACTTTTTTTCTTGTAACAATGTCACTGTTGTAAGATGCTTAAGCCTTGCATCCATCCTCTTGGGAGTTTTCAGTTTGGAACTTGGTAAGCAGTCCTGACCTCCTGTGACAGTTTAAACTAGAGGTGCCATCAGCTGAAGAAGCATTTACCATTTGATTGGTTGCAGGAGATGCCAGCACAAACTCTCGTGTCTACATGCCTCTTCAAGGTGTCACTTCTTTAATTTTTGCGAAAGTGTCAAATTCTGTGTCTTGCATTAGTGAGGTTTTTGCGTGAGGGCACTCATCAGATTTAAAAGATGTATAAACTTTATTTCCTCAGCAATCTTGATACCCTCCATTCACTTTTCTCAGTGTAGTCTCTCTGTGGGGAAAAAGATAATCCTAAACTACTGCCTGTGCATTTTCCTGGTGGCAACCACAGTTGAGGTACCTCAGAGTGGAGTCTTTTTCCAGCTCCTCATGAGTCTTGTGTTGTTTTCTAGTGAGAAAGACTACAGAATATTCCCATATGAGTCTCTGGGAAAAAATGTACATTTTAGGAAAGTGTGCGAAGTGTCTTACCAGTTTTCATTTATTTGTTTCACTTACTGAATGATATTCAAAGTGTTATTTAAATGGTAATTGCAATCTATTGTAGTTATCTTATTTTTTTTTTTAGCAGCAAATAGTATAGCAGTGCTAATGTATTTAAGCCTGTGTAACACTGTTTTAATGTATATTTCAGAGGAGGAAATCAGTAATATGAGGCTTGAACTGGAGAAGTATGGTATTCAGATGCCTGCCTTCAGCAAGATTGGAGGAATTTTAGCAAATGAGCTTTCTGTGGATGAAGCAGCATGTAAGGAAAAATAGTGTTGTGTTTGATTATTCAAATCAGCAGATCAGTTAAGTGTTGGTTTTAATGCCCCCTGTTTTAAGACTAGTACAGTCCTTTTAACAGGCCTTTTGGAAGACTGGCAAGATGTTTTTATTCTTTCTAGTGTGCAATTTTTTTTCTGCTTTCTGGAACATGATTCAACTACTTAAGGTATCATAACTAGAAAGCAGGCTGCTTTTTTTTTTCCCAGAACACAGAGCCATGATGAAATGAGAGGTACTTTGATAATTCTTTTGCTTTCCAGTTAGTTTCCAGATAATTCTTCTGCTCTTTTCAGATTTTTAACAAAGCTGTTTTGTTTGGTACTAACTGGCAGACTGTGACTTGTTTTTCAGTACATGCTGCTGTCATTGCCATTAATGAAGCAATTGACCATCAGGTTCCAGCTGACACTCTTATGGCAATGAAGAACCCTAATGCCATGCTAATAAATCTTGATGATCACCTGGAATCTACTTACCAAGACACACTCTACAGAGCAAAGCAAGACAAGATGGAGAATGCTAAAAATAGGGTAGCTCAGTTCTTCCTTCAAACTGTCTATTTGTATGCATTGCTATTTTGCACTGCAGTGTAAAGTGGGGGGAATTCACAGAATGTGTGTTATGGTCCTGCATATATAATGTTAAGTGGACTTACTCTTGGTGGTATTCTAGTATGTTCCCCAATAACCTGTCTTCTTATATTATAGGGGACAGGCAGCAGTTAGCTGTGTTAGTTTGTTTAGCTGTCTGAAATATAGGACGCATAGATACAGATTTCATTTGATCCTATTTATGCTGGGGATGCATCCCTCTCTTTTCATGCAGTATATATATGCTTTCCTAACAAAGAAATGAGCAAAATTGACTGATGCTCTTGGAAGTGATCCATGTTCTTTTAGGACGCTGTATAATGCAAGCCTAGCTCTGTATACTGCTTTCCATGTTCTGGAGCTCTACTGTGTGTTCATGTAGAGGCATTACATTGAAATAAGGTGTTTCTAGGCTGTTTGTATCAGAGTTTGACTATAGTTACTTTAGATGTGTTTGTTTACATATAGGGCTTTTTTTTGCATGTGTAGAGGCAACCTATCTGTGACCTATCACAGCTCTATATAGATGAATACTTATCCTCCCTGACTTTTTCTATTAGAAGACCCATGAGGACAAAGGAAGCTGTAGAAACACTGATTAGTTTTTGTTTCATCTTCAGATTGCCTCAGAAAGTTCAGATAGAGAGAGAGATGTGTATGAAGAACTTCTGACTCAAGCTGAGATTCAGGGAAACGTCAATAAAGTAAACAGTAGGTATCAGGTTAAAGTAATAGTCTTAATTAAAATAGTACTTCAAAAAGATATCTGTGCTCCTTTTTTCTGTAATGCTGACCAAATTTAAAGGCAGCTCCCCTGTTTTCGTGGGGTGTTTTGGGTTTTTTTGTTTGGTTGTGTGGTTGTTTTGGTTTTTTTGGGGGGAGGGTTTTTTTGTTTTGTTTTTACTGATTATTAGTACATAGTTGTAAGCTTAATTTACTCTGTTTTCTGTTGCCCTTCTTTTGGAAGTGGATTGTCCATGTTACTGGCCCCTCCAATTCTTCATCTTGAATAATGCATGCTATTTCCAACCATTAGACTGTTTTTCAAGTCCTGCTTTGTAATTGACTCTGGAAGTCTTCCATTTGAATTACATACCTAACTTGCTATTTTATCAGGTCTAACAGTATTTCTTTCTGAGCAGTAGGTTACATAAACCATGGGACTTTCTCATTTCACATTTCTCTCAAAACTCTTTTACTGTTGCTAGCACATGCAGCCATATCAAAGATTGACCTAGCTTTGGAACAAGGAGATGCATTAGCACTGTATGAAGCTTTGGCAACACCAGCCCTGGGACTCCGAGGATTGCTCCGAGAAAATTGTGACTGGTATTTCAAGCAGTTTTTGAGTGATAGGCAACAGAAACAGGAGGTATGGAAAAGTGTAGATCACCCTGATTTGTGAAGTTTTTGCCTGCCGCTGCCATTCACTGTACCACTGTGTTCTAATCACTTGCTGTATACCTCCATTGCAGTTTAGTGCTGATTAGAAAAAGTTAGTGCTAAGAGATGGAAGCATTCAGTAAGCATATCTGTCATTTAGGTTTTATGTCTGCATCTGAAAGGGCGATATGATATTTGTATGTATATGCATAAATAACTAAAATACTTTGACCAAACCTTAAAATACTAACTTGTGTGTGTATAAAACTGTTATAATTGAGGTGTGTCCTCCCTCATTTTACTATTGTCAGTGCGCAAATAATGTGGATATTTGTGTTTTGTAAACACTTATCAGATAAGCATAAACTACTTTCACTGTGGAGAATATGACCATACACCACTTGCAGGCATGGCACTTAGGGGCATGATTTAGTGGTGGACTTGGCAGTGTTAGGTGTACAGTTGGACTCTATGATTTTAGGGGTCTTTTCCAACCTAAATGATTTTATGATTCTACCCAAGTTATTCAAGCCTTCCTGCTCCCTGCTGACTGCATCTCACTGTCTTTTTGTATTTGTGTGTTACCATATAATCCAAGAAGCGTGTATGTATAAGCCAAAGCTGCGTGTTGTCCATTTGGATGTCTTGATAACTGTTCAGTTGCTCAGAGGTAAAACGGAACATTAGTTAACAGGTCTCTTCATGGCAAGCTACACAAATTTCACATCAGCATGCAGCTCCTGTATGGGGAGTCTTTTCCCACAAAATTATGACCTTTGTTTTAAATATTTTATGATTTTGGAAGCTGGGTCTTGCCTTTGGTTGTACTTCTAATTTACTGCACTTCTAATATAAAAGGGGTCAGGTTGTACACATATGGTCTTTCAGCATCTTAATTGAGAGTCTGGAGAGTAATTTCTGGCTTCCTTACATTCTTTGTGGCATTCTTTGTTTGCAGAAGCTATATTGCATTAGAATGTTTTAAGTTAAAGCAGAGTATTTTTATTGAGGTATTTGAAGTGAATAAGGTGACATCATTTCACCCTCATGGTTTATATTTCTTTTTTCTCTAGGCTGGCCTTACAGGTCCTCTGCAGAAGGAAGAGTTGCAGTTGGGGGTGGATGCTGCTAACAGGGCAGCACAACAGTACCAGCAAAGTAAGGATCAGCAGAAATTATTGCAGCAAAGTGACCATGGGTGTGATCAAAAGAATGAGACAGCACAGTATTTGGGTCTATTATGAATGGTCAATACGAATGTTCTTTAATCTTACAGCTGCTAAGAACATGAGGGAGATGGTTGCCCTAATGATGTGTAGTATCTTTTATCCAGCTGTTACAACATGGCTGGAGATAACAGCTTATAATTTGATGTATAAGGAACATGGAATTTTTGCCCCCACCTTAAATAACCGCTTTTTACAGAATACATGCATGAATTTTTGTGCTGCTGATCTGTGAAGAAAATCTGGATTGCTCTAAGAGGTGTGAAGGCTAGATTTTGTGCTGACCATTCACATAAATCTTCCTTAGTTTGAGCTGCAGAACCTTCAACTTGGTATTAGGAAGCAAAGAAATGCAGATCATGATGACTGTTTTTTGATTGGTGCTTCTGGGACCATGCAGAACTCTGGCTGTGCAGGAGCAATTCAATCTTATAGGTGGAAAGGACTCTAGTAGAGATTTGAGGAGAGAGGGTTTAGAATACAAGAGGAAAATAGTGAATGCTGAATTAAGTAGGTGGCTGCCTTTGAAGTACCTTACTTGTTCAGCATGGAGGTCAGTGTTTGTTTACCTACTGTGCCATTTGAAGTTAGACAGGGTATTCCCACTATGGAGTGCCTCTTACTGCCTTGAGCAGGGTAGATGTGAAAGTTGGTACTATTCAGCCATCCAAAAATTTGCAATGGGGCTTCTTACTGTTGCAGTACTGAAATGGTAAAACAGGCCTTTGATAACCAGGCAACAGGTGAACTAGTATTAAATGTGAGTGTTATGTATTTGGTTGTCTTTAGTAACAGAAGACTAACTGAGGATTAATGGATCAGAAAGCTTGACTCTTTCTCTAAAGTTAGGGGTATTATTCTTTTTCTAGTTAAGTATCTGAGTAGAATGAAAACGCTGTTACTATGGGGGTCTAACTGTCTGCCTGCCTTATTCTGTATGCTCTTTGAACTTCTAGGACTGGCAGCAGTAGCCAAAATTAATTCAGCAATTCGAGTGGGTGATGCTGAGAAGACTGTGGCAGAAATGATGAATTCAGAGGCCCAGTTACCAGAGGTTTATGCATTTGCTGCAGATCTTTACCAAAGGGAGCTGGCTACCTTACAGCAACAGAGCCCTGAAGTAAGTGTCACCTTCTCTGTTATTTCTGGAAGTTGGCATGCGTCACCGGGTCTACCTTGTCTGTTCTGTTAAATGCATTCTCTGGAACAAACTTGAGTCCTCATGGAACTGCTTTGGTGTTCAATCTGTTCTGATGTGGTTTAATCCCTAAATCTTGAGCTACTTGGCCCTGGAAGGTGGTGCTTTAATCTCTTACTTGATGTTCTAGCTTTGTTTATGATACTCACTTTTCTACTTCGTCGTCATAAAGGTTGTCTCTTTGCTTTGTAACACGTCTGTTTTGACAACTGCTCTATTGTTTTCTCTTTGTGATAATAGTTTGTATAGGGCAAAGAGAATTAATTTGCTGTCCTCTTTGTATGCAGGGTAACCTCACCCATCCAGAACTGTCTGTTGCTGTTGAGATGCTGTCTTCTGTGGCCCTGATTAATAGGGCTTTGGATTCAGGGGATGTGAATACAGTGTGGAAACAACTGAGCAGTCCTGTCACAGGACTTACAAACATTGAGGATGAGAACTCACAGAGGTGGATATTTCAAGGAATCATATCTGTTCTTGATGTTGCTTATATTCTGTGATTTCATGATTTTTTTTTCCCTTCTCTTACATTTGACATTGTTTCTACATTATTAATTACAGTCAGTATTGCTTTAATCTCTGTTGTCTCTTGCATGTTGTTTTTGCAGCTACTATTTCTTCCTGGTCTGATATCTGTGCTGTCTCTCAATGCTTTCTCATGGCTTTCACACCAAAGCCACATGGTGATACCATTAGGTTGTCACTAGTTCTTACACCAGCTCATTCACCATTTTCTTTGCCCTGGATTGTTATTCTATGTTTTAGTGCTTTTCTCTATTTGGCAATTTTGTTTGTTTGAACCTACTTCACATTTGGGCTGAGCATCCTGCACATAGCCTTTCCTCTTTCTCCCCCTTTTTGTATTTGTTCCAGTTTCAACTCTCGTGTTACCTCTACCACGTTGTGTACCAGTTCTCATGCTGTGTCGTGTGTTTCCTGGCCAGTTTGTTGTGATTCTGATATTTATTGGGTTTGGGTTTTGTGTTTTGACAGATACATCGATGATTTGATGAAGCTGAAGGCTCAAACAAATGCAAAAGGAAATGAATTTATCACATGGAATGATATCCAGTCATGTGTCGATTATGTGAACAAAGTTGTGCATGAAGAACATGAAAGTAAGTTTTTCTGCTCAATTCATGCTAGACTGATCTGAGCTTATAAGGAGTGCTAAAACTAGGTGCATGTCAATACAAAAAGTTATTGATTGACTTATAGTTGTGTCGTATGTTAGATGTCTAGGAGGATCTTATTTCTGAACAAGATTTGGTGGTCTGTAATACAAAAGTCTTGATTGCAGGACTGCAGGTAATCAGGAACGTTTGCAGTATTGAAGTCAGTATCTCAAAACTGGTTATTAATCCTTCCAGTGTAACTTTCAACCCTTTTTTGGATTAAAAATGTGTTTTCTGATGTCAGTGTCTAGGATTTGTCTAGAATCTTCTAATTTTGTTTCAATCTCCCAAATTTAATGAAAGTTAGTGTTACCAAAATCTCTCAGTTAGTTGTAGGCCGTGCTACAGCTGGGAGTGCTCAATCCTCCTTCCTAATTTGCTGTGTTCAGTAGAAGATATTTTTCTTGAAGTCTTATTCTCTCTTTGACTGCAACTTCGCCCTGTTCAGGTTTTTCTCTTCTTCCTTGTGTTCCTTCTTTTGAATGTGCTTTGGCCTTTTTACGTTTGCAGTATGAGTGGAAGTTCCATAGCCTCAGTCCAAGATCCTCTGCTCTTTATCTGTGGGTAATTTGACCTGCATATGCAAGATAAACTATTCACCTTTTGTTGATGACTTTCAGATCTGTAGTGATGTTAGGTGCATTTCTACAGTGGATGAGGAACTTGAATGAACAACAGAAAGACGAATTTATTTCGAGGTCTTATTCTTAGTCCCTTAACTCCTGGCTGTATTAACATTACTTCCAAATTACTGCTTCTTTGAAGATCAGTATTACAGATACTGCACCAAATAAACAAGCTTTTTCAGTTATTTAGATTCGGCGATAAATCAACAGGTACCCAAGAAAGTTTATTCTGAAATGCCTTTTGTTCAACAGCTACTTATTGTTTTTGCTTAAAATATTTGATACAGCTTTTTCGAAGAAGGTATTTGGTGCCATTCAAATTCTAAGTTTCAGATACTGGGACCTAAATCTCAAACTGGGGTTGTAATGGGAAATGCTGATCTTTTAATACATTAGTTACTTTGTTTGCTGTTAGTTCCATCAGGACATTAGAAGCTTTTATCAGTACTGGTTTTAACACTAGGTATGCCTTCTAAGTTTTAAAACCGGTATTATAAAAGCTGAAATGACTGCTAGCTGACATTCTGACTGGTAGAAGAAGAGTATACTTGCACAGTTGTTGTCTTTTGATATGAAATATTGGTAAAGTGCAAAGGAAAATCCCCTATTGGAAGATACGCAAAATCCCTCATAAGTTACAAGTGTCAGACACAGATCACTGGTGAGACTCTAGCTCTCTGGGTGTGGGGAGCATTTAAGCTCTCACCAGGAGCATGTTGCCAGAGTTAATCTTTCAGATGTACCTTGTGTGTCGTGCACTGCAATTCACAGTGCCCCTTACTCCATTGCAGGGCGTATTGACCTGGAGCGTGGACTCCTGTTTCTTTGCATTTATGTAAAAGGTGTGATCCAGGAATCACCAGTAATGCATTGCACTCATAGGCATTTGGTCAGTAGCCCTGTTTTGAAGAGACAGGTGTAGTGTATACATATATGTACAGTGCCAGGCTGGATGGGGCTTGGAGCAACCCTGCCTAGTGGAAGGTGTCCCTGCCCGTGGCAGAAGAGCTTGGAACTAGATGATCTCTATTGTCCCTTCCAGCCCAAACTGTTCTATGCAGCAAGTGTGAGTACCAAAACTTAACTACTCATGAAGGAAAAAAATTACTGATGCAAGCTGAAAATTGTGAATAAGTGTTAACCTGACTTCTATGCTTCTAGCCCTACATTTTTTAAATTTCTATTTTTCAGTAGTATTTATATTAATAAATGTCTTTTAGCAGTGATAAAAGACTTAGACTTAGCATAATTATGAACATTTCAGCAAAACAGAAAATTTGAGTAATTCTTCTTTTTCTAATACAGTATTAGTTGATTCAAAATCCAGAGTGGAGATAACGGAGTCCTTGAAAATAGCACAATTACACAATTCTTCTGAGGTTCTGTTTCAGATGGGTTTAATTTTCTATTTTTTTTTCTCAGTTTCGTTAAGGGATCTGAACTTTTGTTTATGACCAGTACTGAAAACCTCCTGGGTGTCACTTGTTTTTAAGCCATCTGTGTAATATTTAGCTCAAGGCCTTGCATTGTTAGGTGGGAGGGATTTGTCACAAGCGTGGAGGTGATGCTAAAGTTTATGTTTTACACTGAGACAAGCAGATGTCTTCTGCCACTCCTTGTGTACTTGGTGACTTGTGTTTCACGTTGGAAAGCTTATATTCTAGAGAGGGTTAAATTTTAAATTAAAAGCCTCCTGTCTTGTTTAACTTGTTTCCTGCTTCTCCAAATAGACATTGGGTTTCCTGTTTGGGTCACATGAGCAGATTTGTTAAAACCACACAAACAGGGACCCACACTGTGAGTGCACACACTGGTGCTACATTCATAGTACGTAAGAGATCACAGTGCAGTTCTAATAGTTTGTGCAGTCCCAACGTTCTGTTTCTTTTAACACTCCTTATGCTATAAAAAAGTGCAGAAAATCTTGTAATGAAATAAGTTTTTCTTCTGAGGAATTTCTTAATTGCTTGGTCTGCTTCATATATGCCCTTATGCAAAGATACTTTTTATCCCCTCTCTAGGAATAAGTTAAATTAGTCTGAGAAGGTTCTCAAGGTATACGACCATAAATATTTTTCATTTCCACTATGCTTGTAAATAGTTTCAAATTAAAAAATGCTTTCCAGTGAAGAGCTGTAACATATTGCTCTTCCATGGAATATGCCATGTCCATATTAGCAAACTAATGAAAGAGAATTGCTACTGAGATTCTGTGCCCTTTCCTAAGTTATCATATTTGATTTTTGGTAGGAACCATGCCATCATTTTAGTGATACGGTTCTTCCAATGTCCTCAACATGTATTTTTCCCTAATCTCTACTCCGTCCAAATATAATCACTTTCCTAAGATGGTCTGGTTTTTTCATAATCTTCTGTTTTGTGAGTCTTTCTTTCACAGAAGAGTCACAAATCTTTGAATACAATAACCACAGGTGGAAATCCTCATACTGAGTCCTTTCTTTTTTTCTAAAAGGTCTGTCTGGTCTGAGATCAAACCATGATTGGATTCTTCTTTAAGCAGGGAATTGAATTAGATAAATCCAGGGTCCATCTCAACCTGAGTTATTTTGCGATTTGTATGATGTACTGTTTGCATTTAGCTAACTATAAGATGCGTCCACATCTCTGAAAATTCAGCTAATACTACATACATGCTTAATAAAAGAGTTTTCTAAAATACAAAGTTGTTGTGTTTTTAAATGGTATTCCATGCAAATCTTTATCTCCCTATGAAGATTCCTTTCTGGATAAGCCAGAACCTTGGAATATTGTGAACTCTGGCCATTTGGGTTTTGATAATTCTCTTCTAGTGGCTTGGAGCTGTGTGTCTGAGGACTCAATTTTGTCCCTGCCTATGGTCTCCCTCAGTGATTTTTTTTCTTTTTAACTTTATTTTTTTAATTACCATGCCCAGGAACTATGACTACTTTAAAGTGGAGAGATAGTCTTGATTTCTTTACTAGTAAATAATGTTTTGTGTTAAAAATATTGCAGTTCTTGGCTGATACTTGGTTTAGGAAGGACTGACTGGTCTTTTCTTCTGAAACAATTATTGTTGACCAAAAATGGAGCTTTGTCTTTCTCTCCCTATGCATTCCTCCCTAGGGATTTTGGCAATTGGTCTTATCAATGAAGCTCTGGATGAAGGGGACAGCAAGAAGACTATTCAGGCCTTACAGATTCCTGCAGCAAAATTGGAGGGTGTAGCCCCAAATGTATCACAGCATTATCAGGATACACTACTTCGAGCCAAGCGAGAGAAAGCACAGGTGAGTGTAGTTAAATGCACCTCTTGAAAGACCTTCACATCTCTGTAATGGGATTCTTACTGGTCTTGAAAGTCAGGAATCAAAACTTGCAGTGCCGAGGTGGGCATTCTGCATACCTTCAAGTGATCTTACCCAGTCAGTTTGGATCTTTCTTTTGGATCTTTCTGTATTGGAGAAAGAGATTTGCAGCTAACAGTATGAATCTTCATGAACTCTGGAGATAGGTGTAAGGATATTGAGTGCATGTGGTGGCTTATTACAGCTAATCCTGGGTCCTCAGTGAGATATGTATCTTTTTTGTGGAAAAATAGTATCATCTGTGTTTGAAAGGAGGCCATGTTCATTCCAGGACCACTGAACTTCTGAATGCAAGCTGAAGTATTTTTTTCTAATGTTCTTTATTAAATGTAGTCTTAGGCAGAGTTATATATGGCAAAAAGAAAGTTGCTGAAAGTGGAAGAGTCTCCTAAGTGATAAATTAGAAAAAACATGTGAAGCAACATACATGCTACTAGCAAAATGTATGCTGATGCCTGTTGTTCACCCGTGACACTTCAATAGCTTATGTTTTTTTTGAGCGGTAGTTGTCATTAGCCAAGGACTTCTGCCTGCTTTTACATAGTTGCAGCTTTCACTAACTGAAAGGTGAAGATGGAGAGAGGAAGAGCAAGTTTCATCTTACAGGTTTAAGAAAGGTGATGAGGAGTGTGCCTGTGTGTACACAACTAATTTTTGAGTAGTAGGGATAGGACACTGAATTTTTTTTCTCATCTATTTGCAAAGAAGTAGCAGACGTCTGTCCTTTCAGTAGCTTGAGAGTGTTTTGTTTCCTTTTTTCTGCTGTAGACCTCCTTGCTCTAGTAGCAATGCACAGTTTTGTATAGAGACTAAGATTTAGATTGTCCTGAACACTTTCTGTTTGTTTGTTTTTGACTACAGGTAAACCCACGTGATGGGAATAGCTGAAAACTGTGTGCATTTCTAATGAAAATCATTAAGCAGCTTTCCCTAGGACCCTGACAGGGTTAATGTTTCTCAGGAACCCATTTTGTGCTGAAACATTTCCTCCCACTGAGTCAGAATAAAATAATGAACGCTTTTTAATGTGTGCTTAAACTTGTGCCAGAGTGTGCTGGTAACTTCTCAGTTGGCATGAAATTACCTTATTTAGACATAAAATAAGTAAAGGGCTTGTCCCAGCAGCATGGCAGAAATTTCCAAAATAGAAAGATTGTATTTTAAAGTAACAATGTGGGGAAAATAATCACCATCTGAAGTCAACTGTTACGCACTAGTGATTTCTATACCTTGGGGCTGAGAGGGATTGTACTTCACCTTAAGACGTTGTTCAGTTGTTTATGTGAATGGGGAGCACTGTATGGTACATGTTGCTTATGTGAGTAGGAGAAAGAGGAAAAAAACAGTAGACTCTTGTAGTATGTTACGGTCTGTGTATCTTGCAGAAAACCTTGCAACAGTAAAACTGTAGACAAGCACATTATGGTTTTGGTAGTGTTTGGGTTGACTTCTACTGGTATGCAGTACAGCACAGTTACAGTGATTATTCTCCCCGACTCCCTGGACGGGACTTTTGCTGTTGCTGACACTCTTTTGGGACTGTCTGGCTTTCACATGAAATCTGCCTGTGAAAGTCACGTTAAGCTCTTGAATGAAGTATCATTTAAACAAGTTAGTTTCATACTTGCCAAAACAGTGGGAAAAATATGGAGGGCATGTAAAGGAATGCTCATTTTTAGTCCGGCCTTAAAGCTCTTGAACATTGGAAGTAGTGGTTCTTTTGTGCAATGTGATTATTATTCCATACCAGAACTAAATGTTTCCTGTGTTCTGTTTGTACGAGGAGAGCTATCAGAAGGGTGGCAGCTGCATCTTAGAATTTCTTTCAGTAGTTACCTACAGGAAACACCAGTGGGTGGAGAAAAGCTTATGCTTGGCAACTGCTAGGTCATTGTTCTTTATATATATTTTTGGACTTGCTAAACACTTGTCTCTTTCCTCTTCTCAAATTTCTTCATGTAACATTAGCTCATTGGATTTCCCAGCCAAAATACAGGATACTGTGTGATCACTGCTCCTTGACAAGCAATCTGTTAAAATAAAGACTTAAAACATGGCTTTGACTGCTTCGCGTGTCTACCCACCCACAATATGTGCAATGTTTTTTTTGCTTTGATAGTTTGTACAAGCTTGTGAACTTTTGTGGACTGGGACAAGAGCAGCCTGATATGACATTACTTACCCAAAAAGTTTTTGGTTTCTGCACACAGATGTGCGTTGGCAGCTTTGTGTAGTTGTGTTCTGTTGAAGGACTAACTTCTTGGGAAGTCGTGTCCTCTTAGCTACTATGGCTTTAGGACTGACCGGTCCCAAGTTCCTGGCCTTGTGTTCTCTCTGCTTATCAGAGTGATTCCATTGATGGAATTTCTTCTTTGTTCTATTTCCTGGAAAGAGTTTTTGACTGGGAGAAAGTATTGAGTTTGGTAATGCCATAATAGTCTCTGCTAGTCACAGACATATCCTGTGATATGACATGCAGATGATATCCTTGTATTGGAGTCAGTTAGGAAGACAGAAATACTTCTTATTCCCTCTGATATGGAAAACTACTATATTGGCTATTGTTGAGCATGGATCATTTTACTTTGCAAAAATAGTGATACTTCTCTCCCCACACTGTGTATATTTTTCTTATTCTATTCTCTTCAGGACACACAGGATGAAACAGCTGTACTTTGGCTAGATGAAATTCAGGATGGGATTCATAGGGCTAACAAGGACACAGAGGAGTCCGAGAAATGTAAGTATTATCACACTAAGTTGCAATTAATCCCCATTACCAACCAAATATCGGCTACTTAAGGTAAAGCTGGAGCTAGAAATGTCATGTAAATGTGGCAGAGGAAACCAAATGCACTTACAGGCTTCTGGTGTAATAACTTTCTTTGAAGAGCAAATGTCAGAGTCTTCAAATACTAAATTTCTTTTATTGTGGGGGAATATGCCTTTTTTTCCCAGTTGTGCATGTGACCGTTAGACCGTGTTATCTCATTGGACAAATCTGTATCAAATTTTTTGACATTTGCAACTAATTGTGTATGTCTGCGGGTGGTTAGTTAGCTGCGAGAATGCTCGCGGGCATAATTGAAATGTTGTTTTCTAGTGAGCGTTACCTTTTGTTTGTGTAACGTGCTGTTGTCTTGTCTCGGTTCTCTGAAGTATTACTAGACAATCTCACATGTTTTTCAAATACAGACAGTGCTTCACATCAGTCATACCCACCTGTGCTCCTTAGTGCAGTTTGCAGGTGGACTGGCCCACCCTTTGTTGCATCTCTATAGTGATGTCATTTCTGTCTACAAAGAAAATTAAGTAATTACTACTCTTGAACTTGTTGGGCTCTTGTTTGTTGGTTGTTTTTTGTTTGTTTATTTTATTTTGTTCCTGACAAAAACTTTCTCTTTAAAAAAAAAGAAGTTTTTCAAGTCTTATGATATATTCTGGTGGCCTGTTCTCTATGTATGGCATTTGTTTACCACACACTTTGGAGAGCTTGTTTTTATACATTTTAAAAATGTGATATTGTTCTCATTTCCATTCACTCTAAATCTCTGATTTTCTGTTACATTCAGCATTTACCTGTCAGCTTGTTTAGCTTGATTCATGCAGTATTAATACTGATTGGTTTTGCCCTTTATAGTCACCTTACATTTTTCTTGATTCTATTTCTTGTCTCTGGTGTGCTGGTGTCTTGTGTTCCACTTAGTTTGATGTTAGGCTGGTACTTAAAGTTATCCAAACATGTACAGTCAGTCTCTTCTGATTTTGTTTTGAATAGGCAACCATATTGGAAACAGAATAGTTTAATCAAAGGCAGTGTAGAATATCTGTCTTTCAAGATTTCCCAAACTCGGCCCTGAGGTAGCCCAGCTTTGAGAACAGGGCTGGGCTAGACTGCCCTCCAGCATGAGCTCTTAATGAATCTGTGTATCAGATATGTAGAGTTTCTGGGCCAGTTGATTCCTTTCATCCTCTCTCTGCTGAAACAAGCTTTTTTTTTTTATTTGTGCCTTGTCTGCTTGTATTCTTCATTTATAGATGTTTTAAAAGAGAAAAAAATCAACATGTTCAATCAAAACTTTTTAGCAAAAGACACAATGAGTTTTTTCCAACTCCATGGCCTAGTTAAGTTGTTTTTAATGACATTATTTGGTAAGTGAATTCCCCTGTCAACTGTCTTACCAAAAAACAAAAAGAAAAACTAAAAATAAAAGCAGGGGAACTAGGGCAGAGCTTTTAACTATTCATGTTGCTGTTTCTTCCCAGAAGCACCAGTGCAATGTTTTTCACCGTTTTTCCGACCTACCAAGCATTTTGGCAAATCAGCAGGTTAAATGTCATGCCAAGGAACATTTGGTCAAAAACAAGATGAGCCTTTAGGCCTGAAAAGATCTTCAGATACCCTTATCTGTCCATGTAGGAATAAATGTTTTTGCAGTCTTACCTAGTGCTGAAAATGACTGTATTTCATGTTCGCTGTATAAGTGGGATTTCTGTGCTTGTGTGATTTTGACTGTATTTGAGTTGCTGTTCTGCAATAGCCCTGGAGTGACGTATGGTTATTTTTATTTCCTCTGCTCTTTGTCTTTCCCCGATAAGGTTTTTGACTTGTTTACAAACTACTCCGTGCTTTTCTCACTAGGGATAGCGATACTTGTTGTTGAAAAGGCCCTTTTTGAGTTAGGACTGGCTCTACCAGAAGAAACTGCTTTATCTAAAACAGATGTCAGAGGAGAGCTGTAACTTCGTGTGTTGAGAAATTCTGATGATAAATCAGCACCAAACTGGGATTTGGGGCACACGAATTACATGCTGTCAGGTGCAGTACCACATATGGTTGGACACTCTGTACTGAAGAGGCCGCTATGCTGCAAATTGTCTGATTGTTTTTATTTATATTTTGTATTTATATACAGTTATTTGTATATAAATATACATTGTATATAAACATATAAATATGTTTGTATCACACAAACACCCCAACTATAAGGGTGTATTCACATTGCCTTGCTCTGTTCTGCCAGTGTGTGTTTGCTGTGAGTCGCTGAGCCCGTGAATGCCAAGCTAACCTGCTTCTTGGTGTTATCCAAGTCTCCTTAGGAATTCTGGCCATTAATGAAGCAGTAGATCATGGTGATGTTAACCAGACCCTGAGTACCTTGCGTTCACCTGATGTGGGGCTATATGGAGTCACTCCAGAATGTGCTCAGACGTACCAGCGAGAGCTGTCAGAAGTCAAGAGAAGAAAAATGGCAGCAGGTACGCCTTCAGTAGCCTAGTGTTAGTGAAATAAATTTAAGATTATTGTATGCAGAATTGGAACTGGAGGTAAATAAGCCTCTGGGGAGTCTTGTGTCGTAGGTGGCAATTGCAGATGCTTTGTGAACTAAGTTTTTTTTCTAAAAAAGTGTGTGAATAGTATAATGTTCTCCACTTGTAGAATGTATTGTGTTTAGGTAGTTCTCTTATGAGGTCATTAGGGACTTGGAAACATCACTTCTCTTGCTTGGAGGAAGAAGCATCTATAATGTGGGTTTCCCAACTGTAACGTTTATATGCATGAAAGGTAAGACAGTTGTCTGGTTTTGAGACTGACACTGCAGTTTCTGCTCTTAGGGGGCAATGGCAGTGAATGGGTGAAACACTGGGTGAGAGGAGGCTATCATTATTATCATAACCTGCGGACCAAAGAGGGAGGATGGGATGAACCAGCAGAATTTGTGCAAAATGACATACAGCTGTCACGGGAGGAAATACAGGTAGGGTAGATAACAAATGCCCTTTCTCTGAAAAGTTGATGTTCCTACCATTCCCACCCTTAATGCAGCTCTGAGGTAGAATGTTTCAGTGCCATAGTCACCTTAACAAGCTTAGTAACTCATTTGATTTGCTGGGTGTCATCAGGTTGTGTGTTCGGAACTTCTTGTCCCATTTCAGAAAAATTTGTCCTGTCACTAGAAGAGTACAGGACCACAGTGTCACTGTTTTTGGAAAGACAGCTTTGAAGTTTCTTGTAAGCACAAAGTGGAAAGCTCACGTAACATCGTTCTTCTTCTGACTCTTCTTCCTATTGTAACATGAATTCAGAGCACCATATCTGGAGTCACTGCAGCATACAACCGAGAGCAGTTGTGGCTGGCCAATGAGAACCTGATTATGAAACTTCAGGCTTGCTGTCGAGGGTATCTTGTTCGCCAGGAGTTCAACTCAAGAATGAATTTTTTGAAGAAACAAGTCCCAGCAATCACTTGCATTCAGGTAATGATATCCTTTAATTATGTTTGAAATTTGTTCTCTGCAGTTGTTTTCTATACACAAGCATATTGACTGTTTTTGTTCAATTCAAAGAGTTACAGCATACAATTGTCTTTGCCTCATTTTGTAAATTATCTAAAGGCCTTTTTCTTTCCCAGTGAGCTTTGGTATATCTGCTTTCACATGTCATGTATAGTCAGTAAAATCTTCTCACATACAATTGGAGAGAGAAAAACTTATTTGAGGAAGCTTTACCAATTTTTTTTAACAAGTTTCAGTGTTTTGGAAATAGGGGAATATGAAGTGTGTTGCATGTCTTGATAGTGATAATACCATGAGATGCACTGCTGTTGTGATTTGTCATGAATTTAAGAGAAACAGTGGTTTTCAGTATTCAGTAAGATTGTTCTCTTCAGATTTGTCCAGGGATTTGGAGGACTGGGGACATGAAAGATATGATGAGATAGTTCCACATGACATTGGCCTCATTTACAGGACAGCAACACAAACACCCTTTGTGTGGTGTTGTAACTGCAACATGTGCAAATGAAATAGTTGCTTTGCATCCTATTACCATTTTATTATTTGAGCAGTGTATGTTTGTTTATTTCTGCCTAAGTAACACATGCTCTGCCTGTATGCTTAACAAAACATCCAAACCCACTCCCAGCTCATTAAAATAACACTCTCTCCCTTTAAGTGTAGTCCAACCCTTTGCCTAACTTCTCTTCCAAGTGTCAATAGCAGTGAGTCTGCTCTGAAGGCTTAAAATGTTGCATCCCTGTTCTCACTGGCAGCAGCATGTAGCACATGATCCCCATGTAGAACAGTTTCTATCAAATTGACTGTTTCGCTGTATCCTTGATCCCTAACTGTGTTTCAGAAGGCCCAGAATCTTCATGGGGTAATTTCAAGTCTCATGATTGCAGTTTGGAAAATAGTTAAATGCCTCACAGAGTGTATCTCTTGATAAGACAAGCATGTTTCCCTCATGTTTTTTTTAACCAAAGGGGAAGTCAGAAGCTGAGGGACAGAAACAAGCTCAGATTTGTAATTACTTCTCCTTAATTAGAAAAGTAAAGTGAGTGTGCCTGTTTTGTTTTCAGTCTCAGTGGCGTGGCTACAAGCAAAGGAAGGCATATCAGAGCCGTTTGGATTACCTGCGAGCGCAAAAGGACCACGTAGTAAAGGTAGTGCAGGGTCCCTGCTGACTTTTTTTGGTAAACCTTTTTGGGTAGTGAACTTTGTAAGAAAAGTTTCTGAGTGTTTTGGTTACCCTTTAATAGATTCAATCAATGACCAGGATGTATCAAGCCAGAAGACGTTACAGAGATCGTCTGCAGTTTTTCAGAAATCATGTAAGAGTCTATATTGTTAAACGTATTCTGTACCTGACTTTTGTACTCTCTCCAGAATGATGTCAGGTGCTTTTTTTTTTTTTAAATCCTAGATAAATGATGTTGTAAAAATTCAAGCCTTTATCCGAGCAAACAAAGCACGAGAAGACTACAAAACCCTCAGTAAGTATTACCAAGAGGATAAAACTGATGGGCCTCAAATCTCTGTTTGCGAGGGATCATAGAATCATAGAAGAGATTTCTTAGCTTTCTCAGCCTGTCTCCATAGGAGAGATGCTCCAGCTCTCTGATCATCTTTGTAGCCCTCCTCTGGACTTGCTCCAGCAGCTCCACATCCTTCTTGGGTGGCCTCAGAGCTGAACACAGTATTCCAGGTGGGGTCTCAGGAGAGCTGAGCAGAGGGAGAGAATCACCTGCCTTGACCTACTGGCCGTGCTGTTTTTGATGCAGCCCGGGATGCAGTTGGCTTTCTGGGCTCTGAGTGCACATTGCTGGGTCATGTCAAACTTCTCATCAACCAACGTCATGTTGGTTGTGTGATCTATAACATCAAGAAAGTTTTGAGGAGTGATTGGGATGAACCCTTGGTAGGGCAGTGCAGAAAGTAGGTAGTTCTTGAGGCTGAAGGAAAACTTGATTCTAGCTGTTGCATTTCCTGCTGAGATCTAGGCTTGCAGTTAGCTTTGATGGTGTGGGCTTAGCCTGTGCTGATACTGACTTTGTTCTTCTTTGCTTCTCTTATGATTTTCTTAAAACAAGAAATGAAAGTACATCAGTAGCTGTTTAGACTTGGTGGTACTAATTTAATTCTGAGTGCTCCTTGATGTGCTGTTTAAACATAGATAAGGCATATGTTTACTTGTGTTTGCCATCCCTTGGTGTTTTGTTTTTTGGGTTTTTTTTTGACTATTTTTAGTTAATGCTGAAAACCCACCTATGGCTGTGGTTCGGAAATTTGTCCATTTGCTTGATCAGAGTGACCAAGATTTTCAGGAGGAGCTTGAGCTAATGAAACTCCGTGAGGAAGTTGTAACCTTGATCCGATCCAATCAGCAATTGGAAAATGACCTCAATCTCATGGACATCAAAATTGGGCTGCTAGTGAAAAACAAAATTACATTGCAGGTAAGAAATATGCTGATAGGAGACCAGCTGCGGATTGAATTGAGCCCAGTGCTAGTTAGCATGGAGAGCTTCTGGCTGCAGACGTCAGCTGCTCAGGCCCAGTAGAAAACATTGGCCCAGACTTGCAATTTTTGCTCCCAATACGTTCTTAGTCCATTATGCTAATTTAGTATGCATCCCTAGAAAATAAACTGGAGAAGGAGAATAAACAAGACCTGAAGCTAAAAAAGGCAAACATCAGACTGTCTTGATCTAACAAATGCAATAGATTTTGTGTTTGATAACTCTGTTTTGTTGCTCCTATGTGGTTAAACAAGTCACATGCCACAAGCTGGCAGTAAGGGAGGTGACTTTGGAGGCAGGAGACGTGCTCGTGCTACTTGGATCGTTGTTGGTTAAAGAAAACCTCCCTCTATCACTTGGCACCAAAAAACCAAAAAAGACTCTTGCTGATACAGCACTGCCTTTTCTTCAAGCTGAAGTTCTGCTCAGCTTTTTGTGTGGTCCTGGATTTCATTACACTGTGCTTCTCCCCATGCGAAATCTCCATTGGTGTGCCCAAACTCATCTTGGAAGGAAGCTGCAGCGCTTCACTGGTGCTTGCAGTGAAAAATGACACTGCTGTCTGAGTGTGCAGAAGTAGTGAACCAACTGAGTATGGAACAGGGGTTTTAAGTTGTAAGCCCAGAGAAACTGCTGCCTTAGCAAATAATGCTTCACTTTAATCGTCTCAGGCATACCTTGACGCTGCCTTTCTACATCCAAGAGAAATGGGCTCTCAGATGCAACTGTTTTCCAGTATTGCCTGTTAGAAACTTCTTAGAGTGTAATCTATACCTATTCTTTCTTTCCAGGATGTTGTTTCTCACAGCAAAAAACTTACCAAGAAGAACAAGGAACAGCTCTCTGACATGATGATGCTGAACAAACAAAGGGGAGGTTTGAAAGCATTGAGCAAAGAGAAAAGAGAAAAGCTGGAAGCCTATCAGCATCTGTTCTACCTACTTCAGGTAAGAAACTTCTTACGCTGCTCAGTAACCTCTTGTCGTAGAGGCTTATATGTCTTAGTACAGTCTTTGCTTATGCACTGTAGTTTTCATAGAACCGTTAAGCTTGGAAAATACCTTTAAGGTCATCAAGTCCAACTGGCAACTGTTTTGGGCTACCTTAGTTTTCGGCAACACTGATGGGGACATGCACACTAAGTAATTTTTCTTATTGTTGTAGACTAACCCAACCTACTTGGCCAAGCTGATTTTTCAGATGCCTCAAAACAAATCCACAAAGTTCATGGATTCTGTCATCTTCACGCTTTATAACTATGCATCCAATCAAAGAGAGGAATACCTGTTGTTGCGACTTTTCCAAACAGCACTGCAGGAAGAGATCAAGTATGTGGTAGCAATATGGTGCATTCTTACTGTTGAATCAGTTTTGGCAGTTTCTCAAATTGAAGCAGTTTTCATGTGAAGTCTCGTGCTAATATGCAGATAGTGCTCATCTGTGCCTTCACTGTCCTCTCCCCCTTTCATATCTGTTAGTGTAGTCTATATCAGAAGAATTGAGTATGTCCATTGAGGATGAGGGCTTTTTACTTCAGTCAAGACTTCACTGCTCAACATGGCAGCTACTTTTGATCTGATGCAAAGTCGTGCTAAAATTCAGTCTAATCTCAATTCTCCAGTGTCTGATTATAAACATCTCCAGCAAACTGCAAACTCGGGCTTTACAAGCCAGGGAGAGAGCTAAATCCAAGCTTTTTGGATTTCCAAAAACTGATAAGGAGTCTGAAAACAAGAGGCTTTATTATTTGGCATTTCTGTTTCCTGTCATGGTTAGAAACTCAGACTCTCTTTGGACATGTTTTGTTAGATTGGTTAGGCCTTAGGAGCTTGGTGTTATATGTGGCTTCAGTTTGTTACAATGCAGAGCAGCATAACTTGCTGTGAGGAGGAATGCTCAATGAAATTTTTGAGAAACTGCTCTTTAAGTATTTTTGGGAATGCTTTTAAAGCATGGAGATGGTATATACTCTGAAACAATTAAAACTTCTAAGAAAGGTGTTTTTTTTTTTTTTTCCTCCTTAAATTTTCATGTTTGGAATAGTAGTCTGGGGAAATGTAGGCACTGACAGAGTTAAGCATACCTCATATTTCATGTACATTCTTTCTTCTTCAGATCAAAAGTAGACCAGATACATGAAATTGTGACTGGGAATCCTACTGTTATTAAGATGGTGGTAAGTTTCAACCGTGGTGCTCGTGGTCAGAATGCCTTGAGGCAGATCCTGGCACCGGTTGTGAAGGAAATAATTGATGATAAATCACTTAATATCAAAACTGATCCAGTGGATATTTACAAGTCGTGGGTTAACCAGATGGAGTCTCAAACTGGAGAGGCCAGGTATGGGACCTGCTAATACCGTATTTTTCTAAACATTGCTTAGCTGCTTTGCATTGCTTGGTTAATCATTCAAAACCATCCTTCGCTCCGTTGCATGCATCTGTCCAACTGATACTGGCTTTTTAGTCTCCTCAAGACGGCTTTCATCTAAAGGATTCTAAAGGTCATAGTGTGGTGATGGTGCTGTGAGAATATTGAAAGGGAATGTCATTAGGAGATGGAAGAAGAAATGCTCTTTGGTGTTCTCCTATGTTGAGTTGATAGTTAGCTATGAGATGCCCTCTAACCTAAAAGAATTCATGGTAAGAAAAAGTATTTGAGAATCGCTTTCATGTCAGTCCGTTTTCATGTCATATATAGCCTTTGCAAACATGTACCATTTTCAAACCAACAAAACCTCTTTTGCCAGCAAAAAGCATGACATTGCAGTTCTCTTAGTCTTGAAATCTTTCTAGTTAATATCAACCATTAATGATAATTGTATTGTGCTACGTGATTTTATGTCATTTTAGTTTCTTTTTTTCCAATGCTTGTGATGTGCTAGAATTGGAGGTTTCTATTGTGTTATTGGGGGTTTTTTAACATACTTTAAAAAAAAAAAAAAAGGCAAAAGCTATAGAGATGAGTGAGTTTCTCCACTTAAAGCATATCTGCAGTCATATGTCTTTGTACACTTTGTGCAAAATTCTGGATGTTTTAAAAATGCAGGCGAAGATGTGTATTCAGATTCTTCTCTGTACATGAGATTTAGGATATGATTTTATGAATTATCAGTTTTGTCCGTCTGTGTTCACTCGAATACTATGCAGTAGTTTCAACTGACAGAAAAAAATGTAACGATTAATTTGGTACAGTTTCCCACCAATCACGTTATATTGATTTTATGGATGCTTTTCTAGGTTCTGCTTGTGTCCAAGTTTTATCATCTTAATACTCAAATGTGTAGCTTTCTTTTTCAGCCATTTGCAGTCTGAAGTACCACTGTGTGTTACAGTTGGTGCTTTTTTTGCCTAGTGTGCATGCTGTAAAAAAAGGTGGTTTTGAGTTAGCTGGGCCTTTCCTCAGAGTGACCATTGCAAGGGAAAGTAAAGGAAGTAAAAGGAAAAAAATTCATTTCTCACAGTGCCTAAAAGGTTAATTAAAGGCAATGCACAGCTCTTGTCAGCGAATATAAACTTGTTTCTTTGTCAAGCTATAAATTCTTGAAATGTGCTAGCTTGAGTAATATTCACCTTTATATGTTTGACTTTTTCAAATAGCAAACTGCCGTATGATGTTACGTCTGAACAAGCACTGAGTCATGAAGAGGTGAGGACACGCCTGGATACCTCAATCAGAAACATGAGGACAGTGACAGACAAGTTCCTGTCTGCCATAGTTAGTTCAGTGGACAAAATCCCGTGAGTCTGATGTACCACAGTATTATATCCCTGAGAAGTTGTTGGTGGATTCCTGCTTGCAGCAGTCTAACTTGACCTTTTCTTTCTCTCAAAGTTATGGAATGCGTTTCATTGCTAAGGTCCTAAAAGACTCCCTCCATGAGAAGTTTCCTGATGCTGGCGAGGATGAACTTCTGAAGGTGAGGATCTGAACACCCTTGTGAATAATTGTCATCCAAATTAGCTGTGGGAAGCACATCTCATTCTTCTCTTTTCATGGGTGTATGTGTGGAGATGAGTGCATGTAAACCTATATAAAACTGGTTTATTTACCTCTACAGATAGAAAATATTTCACATCAGACTATTGATGTTAGCTTCATATGCATCACCTGAGATAACAGTACATTGTTTAAAAGGAGGTATCCTGTTGCTTCTGCTTTGCTTTAAACATCTTGGGCATTTGATCCTTTTGGTTTCTTGACTTGGGTTACTGTTGCTTCTAGAAGGTAAACCTTGGCTTTACTAGTATGATCACAGCCAGTTGCTTCTTCCTTAATGAGACAAGTCAAAAAGTCTGTATGCAAAATTCTGATATTCCTAATTCCCCTATCTGTAACACTGTAGGATAGTTAGACAGCAATATGTAGAGAGTCACTTCCCATGATACCTAGTCAGTTTTGTATTTTGCATTTCAGTTAATTTTGAGAACTAAAAGGATCATAATAGAAGGTGCTCTCAGATGACTATAGCTTTGGGATTGTCATTGAAGTTTCTTTGGTTTTGTGGCTTTTAGTAATTCTGAAGGCCTTTGTGCCCATGAATGCTTTACTTTTTAATAAAACGAAGTTTGGTTCTTAGAATACTTGAAACATCTCTTTAAACTTCTCTGCCTCTACTTCATTACAAAATAATTACCAATCTGAATGCTGTTTTCTTCTCTCTTCTAGTTCTGTGCTTTCCCATTTTGAGACATCGGTTCTTTCTATGCAGGTGAATTAATTTCTTCCATCTGTAAATTTAGGTGGAAAACTGCGGTTTTGTTAATCCTCATGGAAACAATGTAGCTGTCCATATGAAAGTCAAAACTGCAGTTTTGTGCAATAACTACTTTTAGGTTTTTTTGGCAACCAAAGATACCCATGTAATATACTGTTCTTTTCGCCGTGCAAGTTTCAAAGTTATTAATTCAGTTTCTTTCACAGATGCATTTTCTTACTACTAGTAGTAAACAGCTTTGACTGTTACCATCCCATGGCATAATCTGTGAAAGTACAGCAGGGGCTTGCATGAAACAGTTGTGAAAAACATGACCTCACTGAAAGCAGTTGTTAATTTTTTGGGACTGCTTAGCAACGGCTGAATTTTTTTCTCTGTGTTTTCAGCTGTTTGTTCAGACCCCAATATCTTCTGTGCATTTAAGTCACATGGCAAGCAGGTGAAGCCAAAATTCAGTGATCTTCTTCTGCAAATGAGCATGTGATGTGAGAACTGTCACTGTAAATCAGCACGTTGGGTTAATTCTGGTTTCGTTGCTGGAATTACTTTTGACTAAATATCAAATACAGGTTAGAATTATCTTTGTGAGCATATGGATAATGTGATAATCTTTATCTGTAGTTCCTTGAAATTTATGGCTGCTCACATTTGACTAGGTAAATTGGATTTTTGAAGTGTCAAATGGCATTCATCTTCTGTACTTCTGATTTCCTTACCTCTGGATTAAATGTTTTCTCAGTTACTCTCACTAACTGGGGGTCTGTCCCTGAATATCCTGAAAGAGAAAAGTGCTTTGGAGAAGAAATCGAAAGTGATTTCCTCAGTTTAGCTTCTTGGTCTGCCATTCCTCCTCACCCTTTTTTTGTTGTCGGAGATGGCAGCCAATGCTGGACACTGCTCTAAGAATTAGCCCTTGCTCGATATTGAAACTGCATTATCAGCATCCTCTATACTGTGATCGTTCTGCCCTCTTGTTAGACTAACTCAATTACATTTAATTCTCCCGACAGACTGTCTCATGCTCTTATCAGTAGTCTATTGGTAACTTAATATCTCCTGTCCATATGTTTTTATAAGTTTAAATTCTAGATCTCTATGCATAGGAATATCTGCTGCTGTATTGTACCGTGACTAGCAGTGCTCAGTCTTTCCTTTATGTGTCGACCGTCCTATTGCATCTTAATGATATTTTTTTTTTTTTACACTGTAGATTCTTTGGGATGGTATATGCTTCTATACAGCAACATGGGAGAACCTTTGTATGGGAAAGGCTCTTCTGGCTTACAAGAAAATAATTTTATCAAAGCACAGATTAGTTTCAGTAAAATCCAGTTGGGTCCTGTACTAGTGTTTATTGATGTGTTTCTTCTCTACTCACCTCTTCCCAGATTGTTGGCAACTTACTCTATTATCGCTACATGAATCCAGCCATTGTTGCACCAGATGCGTTTGACATCATTGACCTTTCAGCTGGAGGTCAGCTGACCACAGATCAGCGCAGAAACCTTGGTTCTATTGCAAAGATGTTGCAGCATGCTGCATCCAATAAGATGTTCATGGGAGACAATGCTCATCTAAGCATCATTAATGAATACCTGTTGCAGTCATACCAGAAATTCAGGTAGTAGACCTTAGCTAATTAAGTTGGGAAGTTTGGCAGAGGGTAACTTTGGAAGTATAAAGGGAAAATTATAAATTTTGAATATGATAGATTCCATCTCTGTCAAATGTGTGTTGAAAATAAGAGATTTCACTGCCATAAGCATCATTGACAATGGTGGATAAAACATGTACCTAGAATTTATGAACAATACATTATATGTTAATGGGATTGCGTAGTCCAGTATTTCGATTTAAGAGCTTCCAGAATAAAGGTTGCTTTTGCACTTACTTGTTGTGGTACTTTGGACATGGGCAACCAGCATGGACATACATTCTTATGTCCCATGTGAACCCTGGTTCCACATTAAAATCTGGTTGTGCATTTAGCTGTTCATGTAGTTGAAGTAATCTTTTGTTCAAGAATTGTCATCTTATACCTCTCATGTTTTGGAAGAAAGGTAACCAGAGGTTGCTAGGGGCAAGGGGTGCTAATGCGGTGGGAGCACGAGGATGTGTGAACAAGGTGACTGAAGCTATAGACCGGTCCTGTCAATACTGAAAATGCGCAAATGTCAACATGGCCAATATTAATAATTAAATTTGGTAGGTTGGTTCTGATGTGTTAAACTAAAGGTGACAAACTGTAGTGTGCTCTAATGTATCATAGTTTAAAGAGGAGAGACTATGCTTGAGATGGTCACGGGGAGTTAGTGCTCTGGATACATCACATCATGCTTAGTGTCATGCTGTTCTTCTCTCCTTTGTTCTGAAGACGTCTTTTTCAGGCTGCCTGTGAGGTTCCTGAATTGCAGGATAAATTTAATATTGATGAATATTCTGACCTGGTGACTCTCACTAAACCAGTTATTTATATTTCTATTGGTGAAATCATCAATACGCACACTGTAAGTATACATTAGTTACAAATTGCTCTTTATAAGCAGTGCTTACAAAGAAAATACTACTTCTGGCTGAAGCACAGTTACTGAATAGAAGGCTGAAAGTTGTCTTGATTCTAGTGGTGAGAGCTTGTTGACTTATAGAATCAAGTAATTTATTATGGCTTCACTAAGTCTCTCTTGAAATCATTTGAGTGTGTGATATTGGCATAGCTTTGAATGTTATGTTGATGCTTTGGAGTTTAATGAAATAAGATTTTTTTTTTTCTAAAAGATATCAGCTTAGAGTAATGAAATTTTACCGTCTAGAAAAGGATGTACTGTTAACAACATAATTGTTTTTTCTGTTCATCTAGTTGCTCTTAGACCATCAAGATGCAATTGCTCCTGAGCACAATGATCCGATTCACGAGCTGCTGGACGATCTCGGAGAGGTTCCTACAATTGACTCCTTAATAGGTGGTCTAGTTTATTTTGCTTAAGAAGAACGTGTTATTACCTTAAATGACTTAAAGTGCAATAAAGAAACAGCAGTCATCACAGGTCGTTTGGGAGGACACGCTCTAAAAATCAGCAGCAGATTTGTTGCAGCATATTCTGTCTGCAGAACTTATTGCCCTGAAAAAATCAGGGTTTCTTTCTCTTCTCCCCACCCCTCTCACCTCACCCCACTCTAGAATTTTCTAGATGACAGGTGGATATTTTGACATATTTTCTTTATTCCATTACACTGGAGCAGTTTCTCTGTGTTTCTGTCCCTGTTCCAGCTTGTTTGCAAAGGTCTGTCCTCCCTTCTGGAGATCTGTGGGTGTTCCTTTCAGGGTGCTTTAATGAGTGTATTAAATAGTGTGTGTTCCTTGAGGGATTTTTGGCGTATGGACAAGTAACTTTTTTCCCCTCTTTTAGAGTTTTTTCTGTAAGAAAATTAGAATTTTTCCCTCTTCTGGTTGAAGGAAGAAGTAACTGACTTGACTAACCTGTGAAATTTCTCTAAAAACCTGAACCACAGTTTACTGCTTCAAGCTATAACCAAATACTGGAAAGATGCACGGGTCTTTCTCCTTCCTTGATTTCTATGTTGCAGCTATTTGAACTTTGAACTCTAGTAGGGAGGAGGGAGGCAAACAGGCACAATTTTTGGAGAGGATGCTTTGACAGCAAACACTTACCTTGAAGTCACTTGATGAAAAAGGCTGGAACCTTTTAAAGGAGTGATTGCTAGCACATTTTCTTCCAAGCATTGACAAAGAACAGAACATAAAAGGTGTTATCTGAGCAAACCTAGACCTTAGGTTTAGCTAGAACTTGCCATCCTTTCCCATTTCATTTCTCCTTCATGCATTCTATGGCTGTGGTTAATATGTCAAAGTCTAATCTTTCTGCAGCCCTTTAAAAAAACAGGGAAAAACTTCCTGATAGCTGTTCTGGTGCGAGTTCAGACACAATTAGAACAGGAAAATTTCTTCTTGACGGGATAGCTTACTTTGTTTAAGAGAAGATAACAAGCTTAGTTACCAACAAGGGCTTTACTGTTAGCTTGGAAGATTCATTCTAATGAGGACATGGACATAGGCATGTCACCATATTTTTATTTCTAAAGGACTTTTGGCAGTTCATCTACTCTTCTCAGTAACATTCTTTCAGATTTGTTAAGAAAAAGTCCGACATATTCAAGATAATGTCTTAAAACGTTGGTTTTGGCTTTTGAAGTGTCCTTTTGATAGTACAGGAAGCAGCCTAGTTTTTCTGTAATCTGTAATATAGGGAAAAATTACAAAGCCCTAGCAGTCAAGAACGTAAAGAATGTGATTTAATCTATAAACTCTTTCTGCTTGGCAGGGGAAGGGTCTGGCAATGTTAATGACCCCAGCAGGGAAATGCTAGCAAAGACTGAGGTTTCTCTCACACTCACTAACAAATTTGATGTTCCTGGTGATGAGAATGCGGAGATGGATGCAAGGACAATTCTGTTGAAGTAAGTCATGGTTAACTACCTGGTATGTTTCTCAAAAGAAGGAGGAATTGGAACTTTCACAGTTAATCTGCATGTGAAAATAGGATAAATGAGGCATAATTTAAACAAAAGTGAGACTGTTACTCCAGATACACTGAGTTTGTAGCCATATCCTTTTCAGTGCTGTGGCATGACTTAATAGATGAAGACTAATAACCTTTGTGAGAAATATGGGTGTTATTAGTCTAATGGAAAGAGAGCAATGGACTGTCAGAGATTTAATTATTGCCAGACTCTTTATTCTGGAGAACTTTGTACTAATATTGACTCTTGGCCAATTTTAAGCAAATCCCTATTGCTGACCTGACATTCAGATGCATATTTACCCACTCTGATGCATTCCTGCTCAGATGCTAGATAGTTTAATTGAAAATTATTCAGGTCAGCTTGCACTTGACCTAGGCAGACTAATGATCTCCCAGAAGAAAATTTTGTCTCCAAAAATAACTTTAACTGGGCTTCTTAAAAGATACATCTTTCCTACCCTGGAAGAAGATGACATTGATTTCAAAAGTGAAGATATACCAGATGCACTGGTAGTCATCTAAGTTGTGGATGATGAGAAAGGTGTGCGTGTGATGCACTTTATGTATGTCAGAAATAATTCCAGCCTGATTGCAAAGTACTGAAGATGCTATTTGATTTCGTTGTCTGGCTCAAGGACAGAAGTCCCTCAGAGTATCCACTGACTGTGATTATATACCAGCTGAGATCAAGGAATTACCCTGTCTATCACCAGATTGGAGCCAGGGATCTGCTTTGTCTCAGTTACCATGAATATAAGAAAACCCTTTGGAGTTTTTTGATACCTGTTATAAAGCAGGTATGAGGTGCACTTCTGTATGGATAATAGTATAGACCTTTTCTGGTTGCACAGATTTGCTGTGGCTGCAACCTGCCTTATCTTTCACTTTGATGCAGCTTCTGCAGTGCACATGACACTACTGGCACTACCTTGGAATATATGGGGTAACATCCTTACTGTTCAAGGGAGTACCTAAGAGCAAACTTTGCATATTACATAGAGGAACCTTTCAGGGAACGTGACTCACTGTCAAAAAAGTGAAGTGGTCTGGCCTAGCCTAAGACTACCCGAGTGCTCATCCAGTGTTAATCTGACTTTGGGTAAATCAATAACATTGGTATTGTTGCAGAATAGGACAGTATTAAAGGTCTTTCAGTTTAAAGTGTTTTCTCCTATTCTTGATTTCTTTGCAGCACAAAACGTTTAATTGTTGATGTAATCCGCTTCCAGCCAGGGGAGACGCTGACTGAAATCCTGGAAACTTCAGCTACCTCAGAGCAAGTATGAAGTTGTTTATATGCATTGGTTTTAGACTAGAAAATTGCCGTCTATCTAGATATATGTGGGTATACATAGGAATCTCGATTTATGTGTTGCAGTGAAGCTGTCTCCACTGATGGTGGAGCAAGGGTGTAATAACAATAAGGAGGGTATATAATGGAAGTAAATTGTATGTGTGAATCTTACTCCTCCGATAATTGCTAGAAAGTGTTTATCTCGAAGACCATTTTATATGGCAGGTAGGCTTCTGCTGGTTCCCATGAGTGGAATATGTTTGTCAAAATGCATTCATTGTAGTCAGTACGGGAGTCACAAAGTGGAACTCTTTATCCTATGTTATGCTAGCAGTCAGACAATCTGTTTTTGCTTCTTTGTAACCTTAAAACTGATCTGCTTATGAACTTTGTAATTTTCTGTTTTCTTTTTCTAGGAAGCGGACCATCATAGAGCTATGCAGAAACGGGCCATTCGTGATGCTAAAACTCCTGATAAGATGAAAAAATCTGTGTCTGTAAGGGAAGATGGCAACTTGAATCTTCAAGAAAAAAAAGATAAAATCAAGGCAGGCCTGAAGAAGTTGACAGAACTGGGGACAGTGAATGCCAAAAATAAATACCAGGAACTAATCAATGACATTGCAAAGGTAGTATACCATTTGGTGCTTTCCTGGTAATAATAATGGAGTTTCCCCACAGTTTGCGGTGTTGTGAAACTGACCTGAGTTTTCAGGAGGAGTAAGGTTTGTAGTAGCTAATTCAAACCTACCTTTTGTTGCCACATTTCCACCTCTTTGGCATCTGGGAAATCCTTCATAGGAAGTTTCTTTACTCTCAAATGACTGCCCTGCCAGGTTCTTGGGTACTTTAAGGAAAAGCTTAATAGCCTGGAGGGGAAGTCCTGATGTGTGGTCTTTTTCTCTGCTCCTTTTCGCTATTTGAAGTAGTACCTTTACAAACTTGTTCACCTAAGGAAGTTTTGCCTATAACTTTAACACATCCTATATGTTATTTTTATTTAAATATACCCATTCAAGAATACCTAAATGCTAAGTGGGGGGGAGATAAGAAAAAAATCCAATACTGTGGTACACTGCTGCAGTGACAATGTATTTTATATCATATGTTTACTGGAAAACTACTTGGGAAATGTTACGTAAGTAAGCCAACTAAATAATTGCTTTTCGGGATCTGATTAGAATTAATCATGCTATGGATATTATTTATCAAAAATTAAAATAGCAGTCGACAAACACATGGTATTTTTTGTTCAGGTGTTAAGGCAACTGATGCTTAATGGCTGACTAACAAAGAAAATAACCAAGTCTGTGTGCTGCTGTGGTTATAGTCATGATTTGTAACATAGTTTCCCTGCGCAGTGGTGACAAAAATGCTGCTTTCCTTTATATCGTGTGCTGTTGTTGCCCACTCTAGTCATGGCAACTAGGACACCAGTGACGTTTGAGAAGGCCACAAAAGGTTCAAATGTACTCCTAGGTAGAGTTGATTAGCTCCACAAATAGTCATCACAGAGAAGAAGCTGTGATTCCTAAAATGAGGCTTTCAGCTTGAAGCAAGACTAAGCAAAATCAAACGGTGTGTTTCAAATATGCTGTGCCGTGGGCCTGAGCAACTGGAGAGCTCAAATGACGAAGTCTCTGCCTGTCTTTCTCTGCGATGTAGGATATCAGAAATCAGCGTAGATACCGTCAGAGAAGAAAGGCGGAGCTGGTGAAGCTGCAGCAGACATACAGTGCCTTGAACTCCAAAGCTACTTTTTATGGGGAACAAGTAGATTATTACAAAAGTTACATAAAAACCTGCTTGGATAACCTGGCCAGCAAGGGCAAGTAAGTATCTGGGAATCATATAATCACAGGATGGTTTGGGTTGGAAGGGACCTTAAAGGCCACCTAGTTCCAACCCCCCTGCCACGGGCAGGGACACCTTCCACTAGACCAGGTTGCCCCAAGCCCTGTCCAACCTGGTCTTGAACACTTCCAAGGATGGGGCAGCCACAGCTTCTCTGGGCAACCTGTGCCAAGGCCTCACCACCCTCAGAGGGAAATTGTTGACTGCAATTCTTTGAGTGCGACTATCCGGTCTAGTCCTTATCAATCAAGTGGTCCATCCATCGGATCTGCATCTGTCCAATCTGGAGACAAGGATGTTGTGTGGCAAGTGTCAAATGCTTTTCGCAAATCCATGTAGATGGTGTCAGTCACTCTTCCCTCATCCACAAATGCTGTAACCCTGTCAATAGAAGGCCACCAAATTTGCCAGGCACCTGAGTGAAGGCATAGTGGCTGTCATCAATCACCTCCTTGTTTTCCATGTGTCTTAGCATAGTTTCCAGGAGAATCTACCAGTCACAGAGGTGAGGCAGACTGGCCTGTAGTGCGCTGGGTGTTCCTTATTTCCCTTTTCCAGTCAGTGGGAACTTCACTGGACTGCCACGTTTTCTGAAATATGTTGCACAGTGGCTTATCCACTTCCTCCACCAGTTCCCTCGGGACTCACAGGTGTATCTCATCAGGGCCCATGGACTTGTGCACCTTCAGGTTCCTTAGATGGTCTCGAACCTAATGATTTGTAGTGGGTGGTTCCATGGCCCTGGAAGTGCTTCTTCCGGAAAGCACGTGCTGCTAAGAAGAATCGTAATGCCATCTGCTCAAAGGTCGTTGGCCAAGCTCTTTTGTCACAGTGATAGTTTTAGGGAAAGGGTCTCAGCAGGAAAATACAGGGAGAGGTCAGTGCCATGAATGGGATCAGAAAGACAAACCTGAAAGACTTTTTGGTCTCTCTGGGAGAAGAGAGTGTGGAGAGTCCAGTGGCTGTGAAGCAGGTTGCCCAGATAATGCACATGCTGCTCAGTCAACATAGGAACAGGGAATGAAAATAACTTAGTTATGTACAAATAAACAAACCATTGATTACCAATTGTCCTCTCTTTTATGCCAAATGCAGTCAGTTGTTATAGTGCTAGACAATTCAGATTTTCTGGGGGAAAAAAAGGAAAGTGCTGTGAAATGTGGGAATGTGGAATGAGTAATTGCCAGTGACAACTGAGGCAAGAAAGTTGTTGAGTAGTCTCGGCTTTCTTCATGTCAGTTGTCACTAGATCCCCTTTTACCTAATGATAGATGGTACTGCTTTTTATGAATTACCACGTGGTTATGTTTTTGAAGGATTTGGGGTTTTTAAATATTATTTTTCATCTCCTGTAGTGCGTTATTTGTTAATAGTAGAAAATCAAAGGTCTGATCTGTGCTACAAGTGCGTTGTAGATAAACTCACTAGTAGACATACATAATCATCTATCATCTGCGTTAGTCATAGTTCATTAGCTATACTGATTCTGTCCCCTCCTTCAAATAGGATTAAATGTTTGTTGTTCAAAATCTCTTTACTTGTTTGACCTTCTTATTTGGTTGGTTTGGGGTTTTTTTTCTCTTTTTCTCCCAGAGTGTCCAAGAAACCTCGTGAGATGAAAGGCAAAAACAGTAAAAAGATTTCTCTAAAATATACAGCAGCTAGACTTCATGAGAAGGGAGTACTTTTAGAGATTGAGGACCTGCAAAGTAACCAGTGAGTATCTTTTTAAAAATCTTTAGAGCTAAATAACCTTTTTTGGAGGAAGAGGAAAATAGGTATGTTGAATTCTTGTCTATTTCTTAGAACTAGTCTAGGTACTGATAGCTGAGAAACAGAAATTCCGGGATCTGTTTGCAATTGTGTCAGATTGTCTTGCAGTTTTGTTGTTGGAATTTTAGCACTGTTGCTGAAGAAATTGTTCTGATGGTCTAGGCTGGCATGCCTAGGGCCAAGAAACCTTGCATAATGATTACTTTTCAGTTTTTCTGGCTGAAGCAAAGCAATTCTTTGATTGAGAAATATAATAGGATTTAAACATGACATCCACTTCCCACCCACCCCTTTTCAGTCACCCCCACAGTCATGGAAGGTTACCTTCTTAGGGGAATTGCTACTATTGCTAATAGCTTTCACTGTTGAAAAATCAGCTTAAATGGTAGCTTTTAGTTAGGGTTTATCCAGCTGTGTTTTGCTAGCCTGGGGAGTTGGAGAATAGAGAAGCTGCCTGTTACTAGAATTTTTTCAACCCAAATTGAAAAATTCTTCAATTTTTTTATAATGTACTCTGTGCACTAAATGAGGCATGGATATATGCAGCACTGAAGTAGACTGTTTAGACTGCACAGGCTAAATACTAAATCGTACTACGCTTGTGTGAAGATGTGATCTAGCAGACACAGAATCAGTTAAGCTTCCGTTCATTGTTGTATTGAGTCTGGTTGGCTTTTACAGTCTCATTCCAGATGGGAATATAGAATGAAGAGTTAAGAGTAGAATTGTTAGAAATTTATCTTCAGAGTTCATCTCATGTAGTCCCTCCCTGTGATTTTTCATTTCTCAAATTTTATAGGTTTAAAAATGTGATCTTTGAAATCAGTCCGACAGAAGAAGTAGGAGATTTTGAGGTAAAAGCAAAATTCATGGGGGTACAAATGGAAACCTTTATGTTACATTATCAGGTAAGAACTGTCCTATTTAGTAGTAGCATGTAAGTTCCACTTGCCAGACTCTTCATGAAAATAGCAATGACATGTTTCTGCCTGAACAGTCTGAAAAATGCTTCAAAGAATAACCCATTTGTTGCAGGCGAAACAGATGTAACATATAGGGGACTCAAGCTGGTTTTTGTGTCTTTCACTAATGACAATCTGATGTCAGACTGTGTTCTTAGTTACATTTACATGTGCACACATAAAAAACCACTTTCATTTTCAACTTTTTCCTGCTACAGGAGAAAGATTAGGAGTCTGTGGCAGCGGTCAGCTGGGCTTGGGTGTGATGGCTTCAGCCAGTCATCATGTATTGGTATTCTTTCTGGCTACCCTACACATACCAGATTCTTCACAGTTCTTAGGTGTCTTCAACCTTTACTTAGGCCAGGCTACCGGAACAGATATGCCAACTGACCTTTTCCCAAACGGTTCTTCATTCTTTCTCTCATGCCAGTAATGTTATGCCTGGGGTCTTTGTCCCCTTCTTGCACTTCTGTCTTCACCCATCCCCTACCCATCTTGGTTGTCATTAGGTTTAGTAATTGTGGATGCCTCAGGTGTCTTGAAGTAGATTGTGTGCAGAAACATCTCACATTGCGTTTAATTCATGTCACCTAACTGGCTGCTGGGACAAAGAGCTGCCTCTCACCTCTTGCGTATTTTGAGGACTCCCCTGGTTCATTCCAGTTCCTAATCTGTCAGAGCTGGTTGTGAACTTCCTGGTTCAGGGGGCTACCTAAGGTCACTTGCCTTTGGGGCACATGGTTTACTATACCACTATGCCTTTGTAGCACTGCTTTGCAGATGAAGCAGATGTTCTGAGAGGACAGCAACGAGGGATCTGACATCACACACATACCCACACCCTCCTCACCATGTTTCCCTGCAAGAGTGGGATTGCTGAAAGAAATTAATTGCTGAAATAAATCAGTATAGGTGCATTGCTGACAAAGCAAAGTATAACTAGAAATGTTGCCTACATAAACACCTGAGAGATTGAATCTGCATCGTATACATAGTGACAGAGATGCCATTTCTTTTGCTGCCCTAGACTGAAGTGCTCTAAGCCACCTCCCTGAGATCTGTGGCAACTAAAACTTTTAGAAAGTGGCACTGTGGAATGTTGTAATGTTTCATGGGTACGTGATACAGTTAGGCACATAGAAAACCCTTTCCAAATGTTACAACAACTTCATGGCTGCTGTGCAAATGAAAAGGCTGGAGATGGCTATATATGAAGATTGGCTTTCTTAGAATGATCTTCTATTTCTGCTGTCTTTCATAATTTTTTTTAATAAACACAGCTTAAAAAACCAAAGATCTTACATGCCTTAGAATGACTTTATTTTTCATCCAGTAAGAGTGGATCTTTAATGAATCTCTCATTTTTCTATCTTATGCCATGTACTTTTTGATAGATATTCCTCAAGATCCTACAGTACTACAGGGTCTTTTATATTCTCTATAAGCTCTTGAGGATTCCTCACTCATTAAGATATTCTCTTTGGCAGGATCTTCTGCAGCTGCAATATGAAGGTGTTGCTGTCATGAAGTTGTTTGACAGAGCAAAAGTGAATGTCAATCTTCTGATCTTTCTTCTGAATAAGAAATTTTATGGGAAGTAACCGACCTCTGCCAGCAACTCCCTTGTGACAGGGGAGATGAATAGAAACCTGCACGTACAACTTTTAATGATGTAGCTATGTATCAGTATATGCCCATGCTGTGCTATAAATATATCAAATGTATCATGAAGGAGGACTAAGAACCTCTTGTGAATTGACAGCCCTGATTGAGTCTGCAGGGAGTTGGTTTCCTTTTTATTTATAATCTTTATCTTCAGCTTTGAAGATCCCCTTTAAAGAGGTTATTCTAGAATGTATTTTTACATGGGGTTGGGGATTAAACTAATACTAGAATATACTTAGGGCATTTGTATGCTTTATTTGGCTAATTGTGTGTTTTGTGAAGGTTGAATTCTTGGTGCCTGTGAAAAGAAAAAACGGGCACTGTATAGTGGTCTGTTTGCCTCTTCCTGAAGGCAAAAAAAAGGTTTGCAGGTTGTATTTGGGTCCAATTATTCTCAAGCAGCAATGACCAAAAGAAAACATGCTTGAGGTTCAGGTTACTTATTTGTTTGTGAGCTGGCATTGGTAGAGATGGCAGCGGCCACTTGCCAAGATAGAACTACTGCGATTGGGGGAATCAGTAGGTGTGATAAATAGTTACTGAACTAGTCCTGATTATGTACTACAGCCACATAGAACAGCTTCAGTGTCTCATTTTTCTTGATTTGCTTCTGTTTATCATACTGTAATAATTTACAGGTGGCTGCCTAAGTGGAGGTATCATGGAATGTATTTACTAGTGCTTACAGATAAAATGAAGCATCTTGGTGAAGGGAAGAAAGCTTAAAAAATTTCTTGAGACATGTTAACTTTTAATGTTGCTTGCAAAGCATTTGAAATGTAACAGTAACTTTTTTTTCCAGTTTAGAGCAATGTTCTATATATCTGTGTGTGATGCAATAAACATTAGGCTCTACCTGCAGACTTGTCAAAGGAAGACTATTTCAAATAGGTTAGCCTTTAAAAAAGTTGGTTTTTTTCCAACTGTACTTAAGTTCCTGTTTCTTTTATTACTTTGCGGGGGTTTTGTTTGGTTTTTTTCACCATGGTGGTGGTGCTGGCTGTTCTGCTATATCCAATAAAAATGCAGAGACTCTTAAAAAAAATCATCTGATCCTTAAATTCACAATTTGCTTCAGCTCTTACCCCAATGTATTTCTTAACTTTTGTTTTTAAAGGACATATCTCTCAATTGCAAGTTTCAAGTTATTCATAGGTCACTCTTAGTGTTTGGAATGGCTGTGTCACTGAGTATAACTCTTCTTCAGTCCTCTGGGAAGGAATTACTTATTTCAATTTGATAGTGTTGATGCATATGTGGTCCAAGCCTATAACAAAGATTACTTGCCATACCCAAGAAAGATCTTTATGGTCCAGATCATCTGAAACAGAGATAGGTCAGAAGTGGATTTCCCCTGAAATCTGACAAAGAGGTTTGAAATGGGATTAAGTTCTTGCTTTTTTGGGGGGGAGGGGATAGGGAGGGAAGGGAAGGGGCTTTTTGTTTGTTTGTTTGCTTTTGTTTCATTTTGGTTGCCTTTTTCCTCCCTCTTTTCCTGCTGGCTGAGCTCTCCTTGCTGCCCTTTCCTGGGCAGAAGCAGCTGGAGGGCAACTCCTGCGGGTGTTCAGCATGCTGGGGTGAGAGGCAGCCCCTGTGCCTGAGGGCTTATGGCTCTTTCTCCAGTGGGTGTCCCATGGGTGCAGCAATGAGGAGTGGCTGAGGGGAGAGCCGAGGGTCAGCGGGGACTAGGGATGGAGGGGGAACATGGTGGAGTGGAAGCCTGAGTGGGAGATGATGCCACAAACAAGTGAAGTGAGTGGGGGATGAGGGGCTCATGTAGGATCCTTTCAAAAAAAGGGAGGTTACAGCCCCAAAATGCTTGAAGATTCATGGGGATGTGTGTGCAGAAAATATTAAAACCTGTAATATTTCTCATTTTTCTATGTATTGGAAAATAATTTTATATAAATAAAATAAAATACTATATATACAGGACCTTATAAAAAAATTTGCATATAGATAGATTTCATAGGATTTGAAAACACAAATACAACTTTTCTTATAAATAAATTTTCTTGAAAATAAAGGGTTTGAAAATGTGACAAAAACGTGATGGATATAAAGGAAATAGAAACAGCTCTGTGTATTTGGAGTGGTTTTGCTGTCCCCTCTCACTGTTGTCACACACCAAGTCTGGGATCGCGTCTGGACCTGAAATCGCTGCTGCCACCTGGTGGTGAACCTGAGGTGCGTGTTTAACGACACGCTGGTGACACCTGCGGACTGAGAGAGCGACTCTGCACATTAAAAAAAAGCCAAAGTAGAAAGAACCTCTCGCCGTAACTCCACCGCAACCCGCGCATGCGCAGTCTCTGACGGTGAGGCAACCAATCATGTGGTATAGGGTTAGGGTTTAGGGTTAAAGTAAGGGTTTGGTTAAGTTTAGGGTTAGGGATTAGGGTTAGGCTTAGGGTTCAATACAGATTAAGGTTCATCCCCGACCAAAGGTGCACTTACAGAAAGCTCTTGCTATCTGTGTAGTGCCAAGAGTGGTGCACCAACTGCACTTGAGAGACCGGGGGGCTGGGCTCTCTTGTCTAATTAAGTAATTACCTAATTAATTTTTCATTCTATTTGCTAATTAATTATTTTTACCTAATTACCTTATTAACTAATCAATTTCTTACAAATTAATTTATTAGCCAAAGGATTTTTAAACCACTAATTAATCAACTAATATTTAACTAATTATTTAACTACTTAAAGAACCTATTATTTTTATTTTAAACTGGTTATCTAATTAACCATTTAAAATTTAAACTAATTATTTTTAACAGGAGCTGGTGTAGGATTTGGAAACAGGGGAGACGTGGAATGGCTTGGGAAGCGATGGAAAAGAGCTGGGCCGGGTATAGCCTGAGTGCTGAATTTCTGAGCACAAGGGATGCCCACTGTATTTACCCCC
>VYXB01003506.1:4692-21592 GCA_013397135.1 Pachyramphus minor | reverse complement strand
TGGCACCAGCAACCAGCAAGGTGTCAGGAGACCTCATGATGCCCCTGGATTCTCCTGTTGTAGACTGTATTGGACCTTTGCATATTCTGGGTGCAAAAACAGAGTTACTGGACAAAAAGATAAGATTGAATTTACTATGCAATTTAACAAACAGGCTGTATAAAAGGGGTCTGTGCTGGCAGAACTAAAACTGCTGCTAACTGAGATTTGCATTGCTGCTCCTTTCTATTGTTCCCTGGACATACATTGTAGCAATTCTCGTTTTAGCATCAGAGGAGTTTTTGGCGTGACACCTATAGTGAAAACACACTCCCCAGTAGGATTGGGGATTGAAATGTCTTCCTTGTGGATGAATGGGAACAGACCTTGCCAGACAATGAGGTTTTTATCTTCAGAATAGAGTCAATACTCAGTAAACTGCACTTGGCCTTAACAAATATAGGTAATTGGTTTCAGCTTATTTGTTAGCTAAATAAAAGGCAAGATGCACAGGCTTTGCCCATTGGTTTTGAGTTCCTCTTTGGCCTCAGTCAGCAGTGATGAATGTTGTGCATTTTAGATCTATTTGGAGTCATATTCTATTGTTAGGACAAAACCATTCATATCGTGACATTCCGTTTAATGACTCTCTCATGGAAAGCTCTGGATTTTAATCGGCACCATTGTTAAAATCACAGTGAACCTGTTCTGAGCATACAATTTTGCCTCAGTGTGGTTCTTCTGGTTAAGAGGTGCAGGTAGCCACTGTTTTGTGCCCAAGTAAAGGATCTCATCTGCCCACACACCTTCTCACACGAAAATGAAACTTCTTTGGTCTTGTGCTGGTTTGGGATATCATACGATGTGCATGGTCTCCCTAAAACTCTCTCATTGGAGCAGCCCTACCTGACAGCAATCTCCTCTAACATGTGCCTTACTCACATGCCCCACCTGAGCTGGAAGGTATATATATATGCACTGTGTTAACACAGGGGAAGTGAAACCAGGCTCTGAGTGCAAAAGCAGTCAGAATTTATTCCTATCTCTCCCTTTTTTCCTGTTCAGAGCAGTCCCTGCCTTTCCGGCACTTCCCAGCCAGCCACAATCTGACTATTCAAAGAGAAGAAAATTCAAACCTACCTGAAACAGGAGTTCCCAGGCAGATGCACTGACACCGGACAGTCACAATGCAGCAGCACTGGCAGCAAATGGGAGGAGAGATGAAATGACACATCGAGGCAAATGCTACCTCAGCTCACATGGTCCAGTAAAACCATCGAGTAATCTAATTGTACACAGTCAGTGAGCACATCTGTCTGCACAAACAGCAGGGGCCAGACAATGCACCATCTCATCCACCTTTGTCTTGCTGTGCTCTCAAGCTCCAGACACAGAGCCTCTTACACTGCAGGAACTTCGCTGCTTCTCTGCATTTGCAGCAGACTTGTAGACACAAAGGTTTTGGGAATAAGCAAGCTGCCTAGTCTCTTAGCAGAGAGCATTTTGCAAGTCAGACTTGCTACTGGTCCAAAGCAGAGCACTCTACGGCTCCCTTCTCCAATTAATTACCAACAGGGAAATGTACTCACCTCTGTGCAAACTACTCCTCATCAGCTGCTCAGGAGCAACAGCACGGCATTCTCTTTCCTGCTCATTTATCCTCCTGCGCAGAGAAAGCAAGACATAATTAAACACGTCCTAATAAAGGATAGGCAGGCTGTGGTGGTGAAGCTGGCTTTCTTCTGTTAAATATGACTAGATTTTATAGCTGACACTGGTGTAGTCGACGCATGGAGAGAGATCTGATTTCTTATTGCAGATTAATGTACACATTAGTGTCCAGTAAAGTACAAATTTACTACTATTTGCCCTGGAGAAGTGTCCAAAAGTAGCTTACAATGGATTTTGCAAACATTTGAGCTCTTGCTAACTTTATGAACATGAACCCAAGGTGTTCCCTTCAGTGGGCAAAGTGGAGCAGCTGGTGTCAGACCCTCTGGGTGGTACCAGGTCAGGGCAGTGTCCCTGCAGCCTGGTCTCTGCATGGCCAAGGTTCTGCTCCCAGCTGCAGGTGTGTTTAACAGCTAGAGGAGTAAAGCAACTGGATTTTCAGGTTGGAAGTGATCTGCTCTGCCAAGTAAGTCTGACCACAGCCCTACCTGCTGGTACAGGTGACTGGCTATGCCAGAGAGTGCAGGTATATGGATCACTGTTATTATTTCCAATGCCTATGCTAAAAATGTAGCATTATCACATTCTTTATCCTGACAATATAACTTGTTTCCAGCTATAAAATGAGCAAAGAATACATAGGGATCTAGGAAATATCTACTCTCAGGAATGACTGACATATATATATAGGTTTATTGTAGCATTTTAAAAAAAGGGAGAAAGTCTTCAAATATGTAAAAAAGGTAAACCAGAGGCAAATTCTGGTGCAAATAGGAAGGGAGTAGCTGATTATCCCTGTTCTCTGTGCATAAGACAAGAACTAATCATCTTAGATAGCATCAGGAGAGGTGAAGATCAGACACTAGGGAAGCTTTGTAGTGATAAACAGTTAAATGTGGATTAGGTTGTCTGGAGAGGCTGAAATTTTCCTGCCGATGGTTCTCAGGAGCAGGTTAGGCATAGCTTTTTCTGCAGTTTTGCAAGTCATACTCGTTCAGACCTGCTAATTTTCTAGGTCTTTTCCAGCTCCCTTTCCTATGATGGTCTACATTCCAGTACCATAACTTGGCTGTAGCTGGGCTGAGGATCGTATTACGCTCAGAAACTGTAACAAGAGGACTCTGTCATCATTTAGAAATATGCTCATAATCTCTGCTAATTACCATTAACATCGCAGTTTGGTTAACCTCAGGATAGTCCTGGACCACTCAAGAAGGAAAAGCATTTGTATGACACTTTTGTGATTCATCCTAAGCATAATGAAAATCATTTAATAAATTATAAATTTGAGATGGTTTACTTCTTGACAAAACCTCTAACTGAGGTTTTTCAAATTGTATTTGAGCATTTCAAATGGTCAAGCACCTTCCTATTTGCTTTTGCTTTGGGTGGAGGCTCATGCTCATGTTTTGGTCCCTTGTTCTACTGCTTACACAAAAACTTTTTATGGCTCTCTAGCAGGAAGGGGAGTGGCTGCAATCACCAGTCCACATGGGGTAGAAGACAGACCCTGATGGCATTACTGAAGCTGGGACAATCTAGTCTCTCTGTACTGGGTCACTGGAAAGTTGTAAAGAGGCTAGAAAAGTACTGGAAATCTCCTGCCTTGCACGACATCGCATTCCTCAGCTCCTGCAGACAACCTTCTCTTGTCTGGTCTTCCCCAGTTATCATACATACCTGGCAGGTGGTGCCCTGGCATCTGTTTTCTGCCCTGTGATGGGTTATTCCCTGTGCTTTCTGGAACACTCCTTTTACAGCATTCCAGGATCCTGATTCAAACTGCAGTTCTACTTTGCAGTCCCAGAATTCCACAAGTGTTTGTTTCTTTTCTTCCAGTTTAGTTCAACTTCTCCTTTTGAGAAATACTTACAACTTCTTGCCTGTTGCTCACACTGATAATGCTCCTTGGCCTAACACCCTAGCCTCTATTTAGGTTAGGTTTTTTTAGTACTTTTCATTTGCAAGGAATGTACACAAGGGCTTCTTTTTCCCTGTACGTACAGCAAGTAGAAGAAAACCAGCAGCTCTATCCTTAGGCCCCTGCTTATTGAATCTCTCCGTGAGCTCTGTTCAAGTGACAACAGAGGACCGTTTTGGGATACACAGCGATTATGTCCATCTCACAAGATCCTGGTCTGCAAATGGTTGGAGGCTGGAAGGCTGCCAGGAAAAGCACCGCATTTGCTTGCCCATCTCCCTTGCTCTTCCAAAGGCCTCAGCACGTGCGGAGGATACAATCTGGTCTGGGATGTTATGACCCTCCTGAGTCCCTGCTCCTCTCAGGGGTGCATAGACATTTGCTTTTCTCACTCTCAGATCCTTTTCATACACACATGCATAGCTCAAGATAGCTGCAAACACTGCCCTGCTCCAGGCTGTTGGTTATCAGTAGATGCCAAAGTTTCTCCAAGTCAGATCTTGCTCAGGACATTACATGAAATCAGGTGTCTCGGTCAGTGGCTTCTGTTGTTTTGGTGGTAACTCAGCAGTATGAGATCTGAGTCGCTCCTGGTGGTTAGCCAGAACAGACCACAGAGAGGTACATTGCGTCCCTCAGCAGGCTCTGAGGTTTCTTACACAGTCAGCTTGCTATGTCCAGCATGAAACCACCAGGTCTTCTAATCAATGCAGCAGCTCTTGATCAAGTAACTTGGCTTCTCTGTCATAAAATAATGGTGAATTTATGTGCCTGTATTCATACAGTACCATTCTAAAAATTTCAGCAGGGCCATCTCATAGTGGAAGTAAGACTTCTTCCAGGGGCATTAGCTGTGGGATCTCCAGAGTTATAGCCACATTAATCATTAATTCCCCAAGAAACTGCCCTACCCCATTAAATACACTGGCATATTTTTTAATAAGGTCACCTGCCTTGTGTCAGTTGAGATGGAACAATTCCCACTTTCATTACCAGTTTGATCAATTTAATATCCAGCCTGCTCAGGGACTAAGCTCTAGTGATGCTGCTCTGTGTACAGCATGAAATTTGTGGTGTTTTACATCCCATTTCATTGGGTCTAAAAGCACACCATGTCTATCAATGCCCACCTGCCTTACCTTTCTCTTGAAAGGTGGATTCTTACTCTCTTTTTCTTCAGCCAGTCCTGCTGTTGCTGTTTCCACACCAATGTGGAAAACTACATAGCCAGATGGGGAGCTAGCTGAAGCTTCTGCATGTTCTCAGTTTATTCTGGGGCCTGCCTGCTTCCATGGGACTACTAAAACACTGAGAAATTACACCGCGGGGCGGGGGGTGGGGGGAACACAACAAAATAAAACCCCCAAACAAACAAACACATAACACAAAACTTCAAATATAAGCAGGATCCACTGGCAGGCATTCTCTGAAATGGGACCTTTTGGTTTGTATGCCATTCTCTGCTTATGTTAAATGTTCACTGCCTTTTCTGCAACATCCCGGTTAACAGCAGGAAAACAGCGATGTTCCAAGCCGTCAATCAGTGATATACTACATCCAGCCATCAGGTTGCTGCCCAAATTTGGGCCAACCTGTCAAGCCGCATCACCGGCGGATAGAGCGGTTAAACTGAAGAAGGTCTCCCCTCCTACCCGCAAGCCTCCGCTGTCATTTGTCCCCTGTGCCACTGGATGGCAATGCTGGCTAAAGTATCGCGGCCAGTAGCGCAGAGCGGGAGAGGGGGAGGAAGAGGACGGCTGGCAGGGCCGGCAGACCGGCTGGGTACGGACAAGGAAAGGCAGGACTGCCGTGGAGAGCCCGTAGGAAAAGCGTCCCACTGAGATATCGCAACCTTTGCCGTAATTTTCAATCTGAAAGGAGATGTCCGACTCAAGGGGCGTGATTTACCAGGACCCCCGCATGTGGAGGACTCGAATCATGGGAAACTAATATGTGGTGTCGAGGTTTTAAGCGTCGGAAGGAGTTGTCGGCAGGAATGACTGGGTGTCACGCATTGACGCGGCTTGCCAGAAATTGCCCAATTTTTATACTTAAAAACTGTAGTTACACTTTGTGAAAAATGTCTTTGTAAGCACGGCACGGCTGGGCTCAATGACTATTCAGTGAACTCATTTGAATGTGCATAGACAGGGCTTGCTTGAACTGCTGCATCAAAGAGAAATGCTGAAATGAGTCATTTGTGAATCACGGCTTATTTTCTGTTGTTAGCTCATCTGGAATCCCATAGTGATCAAACAGCCTTTTACAATGTGTTAATACATCGCTACTCCATGTGTTTAGCAACAGCTCTGTTCCAATAAATTGTAGGTAGTCACCCATTATAAAGAGGTAGTGTTTTCTGCCGCGTGTCAACCAGCTGGGATGAACTTGGAGGTGAAAACATAAGCAAAATTTCATGCCGTTCCAAACACTCTCTTCCACACTGTTTCCACTCCAATATCATACATGCTTTCTGTCTCCTTGCTTGCAGGGCACAGTCCAGTCAGAAGAGATTGCCTGCAAGGGCAAGTGCTCCCGTCGTCCAAGAAGCTGCAAGCAGGCTCAAGCAGCCGACAAGCTACTTTACAGGAACAGGAATAAAAGGGAGGCAGGAAAAAAACACTCTCGGCAGCATTTTAAGGTAAGGCCCTGTTTTTTTCAAACTGGTAGCTGTTCCTATCCTATGCCTTCATCTGTCTGGAGAGCTTGGGCCAAGCTATAAGCAATTTCAGGCATTGATTTGCTCAAATTTGTAGGGGTTGGTAATCCTCCCCTCTCTCTTTTTTTTTTTTTTTTTTTTTTTTTTTTTTTTTTTTTTTTTTTTTTGGTTGTTGTTTTTTACTGTAACAGACTGAATCAGCCCAGCAGGTCTGCAAAAAGTTGTCAGAAGGCTGAGGAAGAGGGTGTGAATCCCTTAAGGCTGCTATTGTCATTGAACTCTCTGTGGTGTGAAACCACAGCCTGAGGTGTTGAGCTTCTACCCAGGGCAACTGAGGCTCAGGAACCAATTCCCTACTGCCAGCTCTTTTATTGGAGTGAGTGGCTGGAGATGGAAACACCTTTAACCAGTACAACAAGCTTCACCATAACCTGTCAGAACCCTAAGCCCTATCTGCTTGTATGTGAGTTACATGGCCATAAAGGCCAAATACTCTCTGCCATCAGCTACTTAGGTTTCTTCTGTCACACATAATTGTAGCTCAAAGGTCCTGAATAATTGCATTCCTATTGGGACTGATCCAGGCCCCAATAATCTTAATAATGTTGCCCTTAACCAGCCACATGAATCCCTTTCAATCCCCAATGCAGACTCAGTCATGCTGTAATTCAGTAGAGGAGGCCATTCACTGTGGGGCTAATTTAGTTTAAAATGTAGACAGTCTATTTATGGGACAATTTTTTGTTCATGCTCTAAATTCTTATGTGCAATCAACAGCCTGTAAACCCAGTCAAGCCAACACACGACCCATTAGCACAGGCACTTGGGGCTTATAGCCCTTAGGAGCAGTATTTGTGCTGTGCTCCCTCACAAGTGGGATATATCCCCTATTTAGTTAATGGGCCCTGTTGTAGGAGAAAAACACAGAAACCCTTTTCCTGGACTGGAAATCAATTTCATACAATCCCAGGGTTGAGTTCAACCCCACATTCACCCATCAGCTTTGTAATCAGTGCTGCTCTTCCAAGATGAAGCACTACCACTTTTCCTCTATGAGAGAAGAGCAGAAAATTGAGGTAAGGGAAGAAGCATCACCCCATTGAGATAAAGACCATCATCCCACTGGTTGTGCTGCCAAGAGCAGGAGAAAGGCTTTTCCCTTGTGAAGATTCTGCATAAGCATTAGGCTGTTAACAAAGCTTAGGTTTCTTAGTGGGTCTAAATGAAGATTCAGTAGCAAGCAGCTTGTTCTGAAGTTTTGAAACGCAACCCACAAGCGTTTGAAGTGCAAGACCAGACAGGATTTATCACATGCCAATATCCAGCAGGGAGGCAGGCAGCAAGGTAGAGGTCCTGGGTCCTTTCACAGGACAAGTCTCCAGATTTAGGCAACTCGATTTTTTCGTCAGGGTTATTTTTGAGCTGGCTACTGGAGTTCAACTTTACCAAAGGCTTTGCTGGAGTAACTTGATACTGTGTGAGAGGAGGGGAAGAGTGGAAACGAAAAATAAATGAAGGGGAAGCAGAGAGATGTCTTTTGGGATAGCTTCCCCTAGTGTGGTGAGCTGTTGCCTTAGGGGCCAGATTTGCCTCTGACAAGGAAGGCTATCTCTGACATGGAAGAGTTGGAGAAAGGAGTAATAATCACTCAAGGTGGGAAACAAAGGCAGGGTAACCTCCCACCCATAAATATAGGCAGGGCAGGCCTACATCTACATGCCTACAGCTGGGGCCGTCTATCTAAAGGCAGGCAAGGGTGTCAGGAGAGGAGGGCCTGTTCCAGGTTGGTGAGGTTGACTGTAAAGCAGGTGATGCTGACTCTGGGGCAAGTGATAGCTTGTCTATGTTTGCATGCCATATTTTTCCAGTGACACTTCAGAGTGTGTGTTTTCTAAATTGCCCCAAATAAACACCGCACCCCTCAGACATGCACATCTCTTACATGTTTTTAAATAAGGACCGACAGCTGGAAGACAGGAAAGGGGCCAAAGGCTTAGGAAATTCATTTCTGCAGAGCCCATTTATACCAGGAGCTCCAACAGAGTAAATCTTGCCAGAACTTGGGCTGACTGGGTTTCCTTCCTCTATGTCCAGCTGTCTTGCCGCATCTCTGTACCCTGAGGCAATTCACTTCATTTATGTGTGTCCCAGTTATGGGATAAATAATGCCAATTAACTCACAGAAAAATATTTACAGTTCCTATTGGGATTTTGCTAAATTTTTGCGCCAAATTTCCTCAGCTTTTGCCTTTGCATTTGAAGAACAATTGTTTATATTGCAACTCTGGTGTAGAGATAAAGACCTGTATTTCCCATGTATTGCCTGTCCAATTTGTTAAGTCTGACCTTTGAGACTCCTAGATAATTCAAATGATTTTTTTTTTAACTTGTTTTCTTTAAGGCTCTTTCCTGTCTGGACTTCATACATACAGGATGCTACAGGGATGTAGAAAAGCTGATGATAAATGCCATGACTCCAGGAAGTGGCACTTTAAAGACATTAGTCACTTCGGATAAAGTAGCCAAAGAAGGTAATTCCAGCATTTACGGAGGAGAGGTAAGGAGTGGAAATGGCACAGCTCAAATTAGGGCCAGGTTGCTGGATAGCATTGTTCAGGCTGTCCTCGCAGAGCTCTCCCACTTTTGAGCTCGGTGTTTCTGGTGCTAGGTAAGCGGGAGAAAAGCCCGGGGTTGTTCTTCAACTGAATTTCCCTAAAAGGAGACACACAGGGGCGCCAAAGTCTTAGAAAAAGAAGCCCAAGCCTTTTTTCAGCGTCGCTTCTCAGGCAGTGCAGTTGGAGGGCTCCACTCCTGCTCAGGAGCGGGCAGCTTTAAGGGAGCAGCTCATCAGCTCAAGACTGATTTAATTTGCAAAAGCACTGGGGCTTCGCAATCACTTAAGCTTGCCTGGTGTAAACAGGCTGGGTGGCTGCTGGCTGCTAATAACTGTGCCTCTCACAAGGGGTCTTAAAGAGAGATGGGGTGTGCCCAGATGTGGGGGTCCGATTCCTGTAGGAGACCGGTGCATCACTTTGTCCTTGCATGGCACTCGCAAGCATGGCCTCAAACTTGTTCTGGAGACATTTCCCAGATGCCTCTGGAAGAGTGCCATTATATCAGTCTGATAATACCACCCTTTAGAAAATGAAAAGTTTGGTTTTCCTGTGTCCAAGCTCTTAAACTGTTTGCATTTCTGTTTGTAAAGAGGATAGTCTGAAGCTCTCTCCCATCAGCTTGTCCTGGTGAGCTGGATCTGGCATGGTGGAAGCTGTCAGCAGCTGCTGGAATGGACACCAAGGTGAAGATCCCCAAGGCAGCTGTAATGTGGGTGCACGTCAGCCATAACCTCCAACTGCACCCTCGTTTCCCTTTGACATAGGGAGGAGGCCGGGTGCAAGGGTGATTACATCGGCTCTTGACTGTGATTAGATTATACTTATAGCGGGCTGGTATTCCTTCACTGGTTCTATGGAACGATTATACCAGATTATCCAGCGCACAGCCTGCTTTTTCTCAGAACATTTTGGTATAAAACACCACATAGACACAACTGAGCTAAGCAAACTAAACCCATAATATAAACTGCCATGGGGAAAAAAAGAAAAAAAAAGAAGAAGAAGAAGAAAAACAAAGGCAGCCATGTTTTGTTTTGTTTTGCTCTCCATTGAGTGATATATATCTTAGTGACAAGTTGCTCCAGCCATACAGCACTGCTTCTAATACCATGAAGTGTTGTGGGGTGTAGACATGTGCTAGGACAATGGCTAGAGCTAATATTAAAGGCTAAATGTATTGCAGCTGCATACAAACTTGGATAGATTAAAGACTACAGCTTTGAAAGTTTCTTGTTCAAAAAAAGAAAAAATTACTTGAGAGATTTTTTTGTGCAAAGTAATTTTGGTTTAGACGTCAGAGCCTCCAACAGCCATTTTCCAGTAATACGTCTTTTTATAATTATTTGACATTTTAATATATGTGCCTTGCAGACAGCAGTTCCAATGTTAGCATAGAAATATCAAAGTATATTTTACTTAAACTCTGCTGTGGGTAATACCAGGCTTTTCTTTTAAAACATGTCTTATTAGGGTGTTTTATTCAATGCACTAAAGAATGAAATTCCACTTCCATTATATCATGCTATGCCAGGATGGACACAACACCAAAGTATCATTGGAGAAGCTGAGAGTTTCAAATGTGAGTGCCCAAGTTTTAGCTATCAAAGAGCACAGTTAGGTGTCTGACTGGAAATGATCTGTTTAATGGAGATCCCGACTGCCGGCTCCTCCTCTTAATCTCTCTTTCCTGGCTATGGAACAATGTTGCCACCCACAGTAGGAGAAGTGGATACTGTTCTGGTGGTTAGTTCATTCCCAATTCTTAGTTTCCTTTTCTTGATCTCCAGCAAACCAGATCTTGGGGAAATTTCTTATCTCCCCCTTGCATCAGTTTACTTATCTGTAAAGCAGATAAACTAATAACACTGCACTTCTTGAGGGTTTGTTGAAGCTTATTATGCGGTAGCAAATGCTCTGAGAGGGAAGTCATTATAAAAATGACAGTGTTAATGTGACATGGAGGTAATATGAAGGAGCTCCATGCAAGTCAGAGGAGCTCTGTTATTTGCTTTAGCAGAAGCAGGGATTTGGCCTATGCTTAAATGACTTGTATTTGTTTTTCTTCTTGAATGCTAATATATAGTTAAGAGATAGCATTACAAGGAAAACTCATTCCTTCCTATGTGTAAATATTTAGCAGCTGAATAGGCGTTATTTAGCAGGGCACAGTTTCTGCTTCTCCACACTTTTTAAGGATGTCATTCTAAGCTGCTACAGATCAGAAGATACACTGAAATCACCAGATCAAAATCTTTCCCATATAAGTGTATACATACAGAATTTATTTTACTGGGCAATTAAATGTGTAAGATAAATATCCCTGGGGGAGGAGGGTTGTTTGAGGTTTTATGGCATATCTTATTATGGGCTCAGTTTCGAAATCTTAATCCAAGCAAAACTCTTGATGCAGAGACTTAATGCTGGAGTGTAACTTGTGTTTTGTACTTAGGATATCTGCAGTTGGGTGGATGTGTGCAGTTGTATCAGTGGATTTTAGGGCAGGGGGGTAGTGAATGCAGTGAAGCTTTGCTGCAGAAAAACAGCCCTTCCTAGAACACTTATAATTAGCAATAAGGCTTTGATCAAGCAGGACACATTGAAGGACCTTCGGCAGCATACTGTTTTCTGAATTTCATTTGACAATATTATTGATGAAAACTGAAAGGAAATGTAAAATAAAACATATTTTTAATTATTTCGGGGTGGTATGATCAGTAAAACTGAAATGTACTGCAGCTATGAGATTGTTAGCAAAATAAATGCCTGTGTTTCAAACGCAAAAGCTTTTCAGAGGACACATGAGCAGTCAGAATTGCCCAGAAAATACTCCAATTTTATGTCCGAGCTGCAAATGCAACTATTTTCTTAAAACTGTTATTTTTCTTAAAACTGTTTAGAAAATGAAACGCACAGCAGAAAGAAGCAACCAGGATGTAGTGACCAAATAAACAGGTCTTGACATGCTTACAGTGAATAGATTTATTTTTCTAAAGACAAAACTACTTGGTGGCTTTAGCCTGAATTTATTCTGCTTTGCAAGTAAAAAAAAAAAAAAAAAATTCCTCACAAACGTTCATATTTGAGACCATGCAACTACTCCCTGAGTAATCAAAAAAAGATGAAACACGGAGTTTTACCCCACCAATGCTTTATTCATAGGGATGATCTTTTTAGAAGCTCGTTTTCTGGACATGGCAATGACAGTGCCCAGCACAAAAGGGCCTAGGTTGAGAAAGAGGTATGTGGTGAAGCTGAATGTACTGTTACCTTTCTCTACGGGGTCTACAATATGGGAATTTGTACCATGTGGTTGCTCATGAAAACACCGGCCAGACCTCGGTAACTGGATTGTATTTGCACCACAGAGTGGTGTGCTCAGTTTTAACTCTTGATTACTTGCCGGTTTTGCTTGTTTAGTTGCTTTGGTGTAGTTAGTTTAGCAAATAAATATTAAAGGAGCAGGCGAGAGCCACGTGCTCCTTTGAAAAACTTTTGTTTTTTCTTTCCCCCTCCCACAAAAAAGAGTTTTCATCTCGCTTCCAAAAAATTGCACTCGTACACCTCTCCCGCACCGTCATTTGACGTTGAAAAAAGTAGCTATTTATATGCATTTATAACTATTTATATGCTGACTTCCAAACTGATCGGAGACCTGACAGCACTCTGGGGATTCAAAAGCCGGGCTGGGGGTCAAGGGGGTCTTTGGAGAGGGTGTGGGGTGTGAGGGGGGGCGACAGAGGACGCGCGGAGAGGTACCCAGTGTCGTAACTCAGGGGCACAGCGTCCTCATTCTCGTCCTCCCGCTCCTCCGCGGAGGCTGCGCAGGAGCGCCGGCTCCGAGTCTTCTCCACGCGGGACGTCCTGCGTGCCCCTCCAAAGTGTGTCGTCGAGCAAAGTCGCGACCGGGGTAGCTTGAGTGGGAAGGGCGGAGAAGGGGCATTTAGTTTCGTGAGGTCCCGGGAGCGACTGAATCGACCTGTTGCGCCCGGTGAGCTTCTCTCCCGTGGGAAACGGGCTTGAAAGAAAAAAAAACGCTACTAAAATGAATAGCCGTGAGACAACAGAGTGAACAAGGCGGTCACAAGGCGGACACGTACGGATTTCTTCTTTTATCCAGTCTTTTCTCTCCTTCTCAACATCCTAAGTCGCTCATGGAAGGGGCTTCTCGGATCCACCGGCCGCAAAGTTGAGACCCCACTCCTTCTTCCCCGCAGCAGGGCATAAAAACAAGGCACAAACCCCCAAATCCACCGACAAAAAGCCTCCCCGCTAACACTCAAGACGGAGCACCTCCCCTTCTCCGGCACTGGCCTTTCAGGACTAATTGGATCATATTGGACTGCAAAGTGTGAGAGAGGAAGGGCAGGGAGTGTGTGTATTCTTTTTTCTTTATTTCTTTCTTTCTTTTTTCCCTTTTTGTTTTTGTTTTGCAGGGTTTGGAGTGTTGGGGTTGTTTGTATGTCCTGTCTGAGTTTGCCTCTTTCATTCTGCTCCCCTCTCTGCTCTAAGGTGAGCCCGGCAAGACTCCTCGTGCTCAGGGTGGAGACAACCCTCATCCCAGGGGCTGCTGCCGTCCCGCTTCCCCCCTGCCCCGTAGAGCCAAGGTAGATCCACACCAACCTGAACCTCTCCTTTCTCCCTCCGAAAATACCGGCGACGGGAGTTCAGCCTGGTAGAGGACGGGGCGGGGGATTCTTTATCCCGACCCCTCTGGAGAGCAAGCCCACCCCGCTGCCGGCCTCAGGCGCGCGTTCACCCTGGAGCATCTGTTCCGGACGGAGCCGAGCGGCGCCTCTGCCGGCCCCGGGGCTGTCTGGGCTGCAAGTGGCCCCACGGGCGCAGACTGGCCACTGCCAAAAACTACTTTCGGAAAAAAAATAAATCTATTTATGTGGCAGTGAGCCGGCGGAAATCAGGCGCGCTGAGCTTCTCCCCAGCCGGGCGGTACTGGGGCAGGGAGAAGGGAAAAGTAACAGTGAGAAGAATAACCAACAGAGTAAATCGGGAACCACGTTTATCCCAACGTTCTTGCGGCTCGGCCCGAGAGCAGGCAGAACAGGAGGAGAGAGCAGGAAAGTTCTGTCCGGCAGCCGAGGGTTAGTCTGGTGAGGATACTCAGGGGTGAGAGGACCTGTCGATAACTCAGACCGGCTGGGGAACCTCGACGCCGGGAAGGGGAATGCCCCCAAAGAGCATGTTTTCCCTATTTTCTTGCTGGGAAGAAATGTGTGGCGGGGTTTGGCCATAAGGATGCTGCCGGTGCAGGGAAAAGGGAGCGGGCAGGGCTTTGCCCCGTCTGCTGCCCGGGCTATGACACACGGCGCGTCCATCGGAAATAACTCAGAGGCATAGAGCTCCGCAATGACTCTCTCTGGTACACCTGCCAAAATCACTGCTAGGCTGTGAACCAGACGGTGCGACATAGTGGGGCGAGGAAAAGAAAAAAAAATAAAAAAGCTCCATCCGTCTTTGCGCTAAAAGACTGGGGAGAGAAGTTGACTCAGCTTCAGCTTCGTTTTGCACAGGGAGGAGGCAGGCGGCAGGGCAGGCAGGACGAGGCAGAGCTGACACTTTAGGGATGACAGTAGCCTAGGGTGCGGCGATTTCAGTCCCTTACACGAGCCGGGTTTGCCCTCAAGGCTGCGAGAGAAAGGTGTCCTCTAAAACGCCCGGGTAAGGGAAGTCGAATTCACTCCCGAAGTGCAGGCACTAATGCCCCAGGGAGAGGAAAAGGAGAGCCCCACAACCCCGAACTCTGCAGCGCGTCCAGCCCATGCCCTCTTTCCCTAGGCTAAAAAAAGATCACGGATCAGCCCGATGCGTGCCAGGACTGCCCTTAGCCTCGAAATCTCGCCTCCCGCCCCGCGGGCTGGCTGTGTTGGGGCCCGCCTCTCTGCCAAGTACCGCGGGGCACAGCCGGGCTGCGAAAGCTGAGTCCTGACCCAGGAGATTTAACCCTGCGTGGGGAGCACTGGAGTCAGGGAAAGAGGAAAGATCCTACCGGGAGAAACGTGGCCCCCAAGTTTACTGGGAACTTTTCGCTGAAAGCCAGTTTATAATCTGATTAATTCCTCACCCCTGTCCTCAAAATAGTAATAAAAGCAATATTTTAAATAATCGTTACGGGGCCAAAATTGCCGCCTCCTGGAGAGGACTTGAAGGGACAGGGCGACTGGCAAGAGGAGAAAGGAGAGACAGCAGGGTTTCAGAGCTGAGAAATCTTCGCACATCGTCCTCGTCCCTCTCCCGTTTTACACGGGGCTGTCTTTGCTCCGCGTCGTCCCCGAACAGGAGCCTCCCCAGGACCGAGGGAGGTGGGGAAGGGGCAGGGCTGGGTAATTAAATGCCAGTGCCCGGATAATTGCTGTAATTTGACGCTAACTGTACACCACGAGCCGGCGCTGGGAGCGGCGGTGCGAAGCGCGTCTCGCACGGCCCATTGACCGCTCCCCGCCCCGCCGCCGCGCAGGAGCCGCCTATCCCCGCCGAGGGAGCCCGGTCCCCCCCGACCCCGTATCGCTGGGGCGGTGAATGAGAAGCTGAGCCCCTCCAGGAGCCGACAATTCAACTGCCCGAGGCCCCGGCATTCCCCCGGGGCTGAATGGCTGCGGGTGCAGACTCTCGCTTTCCGCTTCCCACCTGCCGGGAGACAGGGCTGGAACTCCCTTCTGTAAGGTCCTTGTCCCCAAGATCTTAGGGGCAAGGGGATGCGTTCCCCTTCCTTCTGCTGGAGACTGTGACCAGTCCAGGACCCAATCCAACACAATGCGCCCCGACATTCAGGAAGCCTCAAACTGTCCCATACCTGGGACATGATGCCCCGTTCACTTGTGTTTGAAATGTAAAGGGATTGCTGTGCAACTGTGAAGTGGAAATTATTTGCATCCCTCCCCAAAATCCTGTAGTTGGAGTACTGCTTTCCCACAAGCCCCCAATGCCCAGCTCCTGGAGATGAGGCAGGGGCTTCCTCTCTTTTTCGTGGTGTGAAATCAGAGCTGCTTTACACCCTGGCGACTTTCCAGGACACTTCGGCACTTGAATCCCCGAGTGGGGGAAAAAAAAAAAACCAAACCAAACCCACAAAACAAATCAAAACATGGGCGGAGACAAGGGGTGAGGACACTGGAAGGTCCAAGGGCCACAGGTTATTGCAGGCCAGCTTCCCCCGGGGGACCGCAGCATCCCCCACCCCGCACGGTTCCCGCGCAGCCCAGTGGGCCAAAGCCCGGCCAGCCGGGTACTGCAGCACCCCGGCCGCTGCCGCCCGCCCCCTCCCGGCCCGTGTACCGGGGTCTGGGAAGACAGTCTGCATCGGGGTGGGTGTGTGTGTCTTTGTTTCTCCCTAGACTCCCCCGGCTACTTGTAGTGCCTCCATCACCGAGTTGGGCTAGTACAGCCCCTTGCAGTGCTTTGTCTTTTGAAACCAAACCTATTATTATTATTATTATTATTATTGTTATTGTAATTACTACTACTACGTGCACGCACCCCCTGACATCTTGCCCCCGAGGTACCCTACCCGGGGGAAGGTGAAGATGGGGGGCTTACCCGCCCCCATACCGGCCGCGGCCGGGCACCCGGTTCCCCTGCACAGGATTGGGAGAGTAAGACGGTAGGGAAGCGGGCAGGGGTCCAGCGGCTGCAGGACGCCCGGGGCATGGCCGGGAGCCCCCGGGGGGTCCGGCGGCGGTGTTCCCCGGGAGCGGCGGGTCCGGGCGGGCGCGGTGGGAGCGCGGAATCGGGGGGCAGCGCGCAGGCAGCGCGGAGGCAGCGCGCAGGCGCGGGCAGGGAGCACCCAGCTCTTTATGGCCAGGTAAGAGAGTCCCGGCGCAGGTAGGGGGAGGATTTACCCACAGGCGCCCCGGGCGAGTGGCTTGCCTTCGCAGTCCATGACCAGCAGGGACCTCGGGACTCGGAGCCCGCAGTCAGGATGTCTATCCTTGCCAAAATGGGGGACTGGCAGGTAAGGTGACCCCCTGCCCCGGGGGCGTTTATTGTTATTTTGGGAAGCAGGGCTGGAGCGAGAAAGGTGACTAGCCCGGAGGGAGTGGGGGC
>VYXB01003502.1:1398-18176 GCA_013397135.1 Pachyramphus minor | reverse complement strand
TGCAACTTTCAGTCTTTTCCCTGTTGTAGGGAGAGAGGGGGGGAAAACTGCCCCCTTGCCTCAGCTCTTCTCCTGCTAGAACTGACCTTGAGGCTCCGTTATCTCAAGTCCTCTCTGCTCTCTGCCAGGGCTGGAATCTTTTCTGCAGCCAAGTTGCAGGTGGGCAGCTTCTGTCTGGAGTTTGTTTCTCCACTGTTACACATCCCGGCTGGAGAGACTTTGATGCCATGCCTGCCCCTGGCCCAAGGCTGGGGGAGAAAGGCCTGGCCCCCCACTTGGGGGCCTGCTGCCTCCCTCCTACGTGGCTGCTTCTAATTTCTTCTGCAACACCCACCTTCTCTTCCGTTTTCTTAAATATGTCATTAGCAGAGGCGTTACTAAAACTTTTGATTGGCTTTTTCTCTGGAAATCTACCTGGACCTGACCATTTCAGCCCAGGGTGGGGCTGGTAAAACCCATAACAAGGAGAAGGAGCAGAGCTCCCTTTGTGCTGCTCAGCAGCACAGCCCTGGTATCTCAGGATGAGGCTGTACCATGGGGTGTGGGACATGGAGCAGAGGAGCAGTGCCCAGAGCTCTGCCCACAGGAAATGTCTGTGTGTGGCTTGAGAGTGAGGGCTCAAAGTGGCCATCCAGGTCCTGTCCATGGTGCTGTGCAGGGTGTTGGGAGCATGTAGAAAATGAGAGATAAGAATGTTACTTTGCTCATGCCAATACAATTTCTATGGCTCCTACTGAATGGAGCGCTGGGCTGCATGGAGCCGGCTCCTGACAAGGACACAGTGTACCAGAAAATCAGGCGCATGGCTTGTTAATGATATGATGATGTGATTCAGGCTCATGTGAGCAGTAACAAGACACAGGAGCAGAATTCAAGGAGCCAAGCATCTTGTGAGAAAAAAATAGACACAGATGTGGGAAGGAGATAGGGAAGACTAGATCTAGCCTGTGATATGATTGTTGCCTCTAGGCCAGACTAAGGATTGGTTCGTCCTGGGAAGAGGATGGCTTGTCAGATGGTGGCCTTTCCTTTACCCTCTACCTGATCCACCCTCTCTTTTCAAAGTCCACCTGGAGTATTGTGACCATCTCTGGGGCCCCCAGCACAGGTTGCCCAGAGAAGCTGTGGCTACCCCATCCCTGGAAGTTCAAGGCCAGGTTGGACAGAGATTGAAGCAACCTGGGCTAGTGGAAGGTGTCCCTGCCCATGGCAGGGGGGTGGAGCGAGATAGACTTCAAGGTCCCTTCCCACACAAACCATTCCATGATTCTATGGTTCTGTGGTAGAGGGACCCTCCCTTTGTCTTCTCTGTCACACATGTAGGGAGGTGATGGTGCTGTTTGTCCCTCCTGTTGTCAGATTCTGGTTTCCATTGGCAGGAAGGGTTGGCTCTCCAGGACAGGCTGTTTTCATATTTGCTTTGAGTTTTGTTTTCTTAGTACAATAAAGAGTTTGAACAAACAGCCCCAGCTCTGTGAGCAGGCTGCTGGTGCCACTGGTCCTGCTGGTGCTTGGTGGGGGCTGGCTGACAGTACACAGAGCATCGCTGGGGGATGCTTCATGCAAGTGCACAGTATGCATAATTTACCCTGACATTAATATTAATGGCCAACCTAGCTTAAGCCCTTGTAAAACCAATCAGTAACACAACTGCTCCTGTGACTGCCTGGAGGGCTCATTTCCTCACCAGCTTTGCTGGGGTCCTCAGCTCCTGTCTTGGCACCAGGTGAGGGGATGGAAGGCAGTTCTCGACAGCCCATTGCTGCTCCCCAGGATCCTGCAGGAGCTTAGCCTACACCACTGCAGCACAACACAGCCTCAGGACTCCTTGCCTCACCTTTCCTTCCAGACACGTGGTAGATTTTCACAGAAGTAGCTTTATGACTGAATTTCTTTTGTTTATTTTCTTCTCTATCTTGGGCCCAGCTTATCCAGATGTCTCTTTTCCACCCTGGTGCTGTAAGTTACTGTCCAGTCACCATTCAGATTGGCCCAGCTGCCATAGCATGGTGTACATGCCAGTGTTCTGGCGCTAACAGTAGGTTGGTGTTTCCTGAAAGGAACATGTATTCCCATGTTCAGCTCTTTTCAGACCTTTATGGGTTGCTGCCCTGAGTCAATCCCAAAGGAGCTCATCCCATGGAAATTGAGCCCAAGTCTGCCCCCAGAGCCAGTGGCTGTGCCAGCAAGGACACAATACCTTTTTGGAAATTATCAGACAATCCTGGAATCACTAAGGTTGGAAAAGACCTCTGAGATCATCAAGCCCAACCATTCCCCCAGCTCTGCCATGTTCACTACTAAACCACGTCCCCAAGTGCCACATCCACATGTTTTTTAACACCTCCGGGGATGGTGACTCCACTACTGCCCTGGGCAGCCTGTTCTAATGCCTGACCACCCTTTCTTTGAAGAAATTTTCCCTGATATCTAATCTAAATCTGCCCTCCCCCCAACTTGAGGCCATTTCCTCTTGTACTGTTACTCCTTACCTGGGAGAAGAATGTGGCCTCCTTTTTTGCTGCAAATTGTGGCCACTTCTGGAATCTGAGAACTTTGCTGAGGGCATCTACATGGAGCCTGGCTGTGCCAGCCACAGCCTCATGGGCTGACCACCCTGCCTGTACCTGTTGAGCAGCACCCCCATGTTTTGGAAACACTCTCCTAGTTCTGGTTCCCTCATCCCCAGTGACATTGTCTCCCAGCAGCCTGGGAGAAAACATTGCAAGTAGTGGCACCATCAAAGTTTAGGAGAGGTTGGCAGTGTGGAAGGAGTGGATGGGAGGAAGGTATTAAGAGAAGAATAATGCTCCACCTACTTTCCAGCCTGTCCTCACTCCAGTGTCACTTCCAACACATTTACATATGCAGGAAGGCACAGAGAGGGCCCTACAGTGCCTAGGGCTGGGCTTTAGCAGGGCCCTGTGTGCAGAGCAATGTTTTGCATGTAGAGTAAAGGTGGAGCAGTCGTGTCCCCTTGGCACTCCTGCTCTGACCTTCCCTGTCCTTTCTTCTGCAGTCACCTTGGCCTTTTTTTCTAAGAACTCTTGAATTGTTTAAACCTGAGTAAGCCTTCCAGTTTAGGGGCTGGAAGGCAGGACCTGCTTTCTTCTGTAATGGCTGCACTTGAGCAATCTTTCCTCCCAGCAAATGAGAGACTGAATGGAGGCCATCAACCCCTAATGCAGCTTTCCTTTCTTCTGCTAATGCTCGGTTCCTAGTGAGGAGGGAAGCTCTGGTTTCTGCCAAGCAAGTGGTATATATATATATATATATATATATATGGCTTGGCTTCATGAACAAAGATTTGGGAAGGGCTCTACCCACACTTGCTCCAGGCACGCTGATGGCTGAAAAGGCCAATGCGGGATAGACAAGTCCGGTTGCAAAAGGCACAGCAGAAAGATTCCCCAGGCAGTATCAACTGGACGTGATTCTTTCTGAGTTGTCTTTTCTCCTCAGGAGTGATCTTGCGCGAGTTCTCAAAGGAGGCAGCAGCGTTATAGATGGTTTGTCTCCAGGCTTCCCGACTGGAGGCCAGAGTAGACCAATGGTGATGATCAATATGGCCAAGGATGAGATATTGTTTCAGGGAGTGCCTGTATCTCCTTTTTAGGGCTCCTGCTCTTGCAGCCAGTGGCGAGTTCACCGTAGAGCACGATCTTAGGGAGGCTATGGTCCTTCATCCTGGAGATGTCCCCTGCCCAACGCAGCTGTGTTCTCAGCAGCATGGCCTCGATACTTGTGACTGCTGCCTGTTCAAGAACAGACGTATTGGTCACATAATCTGTCCAGTGGATGTTGAGGATTGTACAGAGGCAGCGTTGATGGAACCATTCTAAGAGTCACAAGTAATGGCGGTAAATGTTCCGTGATCCAGACCCGTATAAAAGAGTCTACTGAAAGCTCTGTATGCCTTTGCTACCCTGTGGTCTATATATGTATATAGTTTTTTGTTTGGTTGGTTTCTGTTCTTTTTTTTTTAAAAAAAAAGGGTTAGTTTGGGCATGACATAGATGGTATAGAATAAAGGGTCCTAGTTAGAACAGCTGGGACCAATTCATCATGGATGGGTGTGACCCAAACTGTGTATTCTACACCCTCTATGACATTTCCCACAAGCTGTTAACAACGGACCATCTACACCAGCTGTCCAGAGCACACCTGAGCCCTCAGGTGTTAAGAGGCCTGTGAAACAGGAGGATGTTCCTCTCCTCACACCCAGCACACCCATTCACCCATTGTGGAACTCCCCGCCCTGGGAAAGGGGCTGGGCATTCCTTCCTGAACCTGAAGATATACAATCTTGGGGTCTTGGGACTTCTAATTCCACTCATGGGACCCAGAGGAGGACCAGAGCCTCGACCTGACTGGGACCACCGCTCTCAGCTGGATTGCAACCACCACTCTCGGCTGGACTGCAACCAAAGTTGGACTGCTCTCAATCGGACTGTGACCACCTCTTCCAACCAGACTGTGGCCATCACTGGCATCAACAGGTTTTCTCCTCTCTTTACTTTTGGACTCAGAGGGGCCCACGTGGGGTTCAGCGCGGAGGCTGATGAACACCATTCTGTTCGTGCCCCAGGGTGCCGTGTTTTTTGTGGGTTAAAACCAATTGTTCACCTGTAAAATTGTATTTATTATATTATTGTTATTAAATTGTCATTCTGAGTTTTAATCTCCTTTGAGTTGGGTTTATTTCTCCTGCCAGTTTACCTTTAAACCAGCGCATTTGCCATTAAAGCTCTGAAGGAGCAAAATGCTCAAGAATATCTTTGAGGTTCTTTCCAGAGCCTGGCGTGGAAGTTCACAGCTGCAGTGCAAGGCTGATCCCTATTAGCTGCTTGGAGGAGCTCTCCTTCTGTAGCTCTGTGCCAGCAGATGGGGCAGCCAGGACACCTCTCCCAGTCCTGGACAGCCGGGAATGAAGTCCTGCCCCTTCCCTGGGGATCGTGCTGCTCACTGGGACAGGACACATCGTGTCCTGAAGACACATCCTGAAGAAACCTTAGGAAGTGAGTAGGAAGGTGTTTGTGTGTGGCAGACAGGTTTGTGTTTTCCTGAAAAAACTGACCACGCTCTTGGTTTTTCAATTTGCCCTGAAGCTTTGAACCGTGGTGGGGAACACATTTGGAGTGGGCAATATATTTGGAGTGGGCAATTTGTTTCCCTTGCAGAGGATTCTTACCTTTCATTGATAAATTAAGAACTATCATGTTTGGGATGTGTGTGGGATGTGCTTGGGTCCTCATTCACATTTCTGGTGGGGTCTGGAACTCCCTAGGTGTCTGAGACACAGTACAAGGCTGGCCCAGGACTGGGAGGGCTGTGGCTGCTGTCAGGGAGTGCCAGAGGTGCTACTTAATTGCCAGGTGGAAGTGACTCTGGAAGCGCGACTCAGAGCCGTGGGTCTGCACTCAAACCCTCCTGCACAGCCCTGATGCCCTCCCTGCACCCTACAGCTCCTGTTCCCCAAACATCCCTTGCTATCTCAGGGCAGGATGGGGAGTGGGGAAGGGGGGCTGTGGAGGGGCAGCAGGGCATCCTGTTTCCAGCATCTGCTGTGCCAGGGAGGGAAGAGAGGCTGTGGAGCGCAGAGTCATCAGCTGTGCTTTGTGCTGCATTGCATTTCTAATCCATTCTCCTCCCTGTTGCTGCCCTCATTTGGCTGCTTTTTGTAGATGAAAAGTGGCCTTTAAAATATAGGACAAGGTCACCCTTCCCTCCCTGTGCAGCCAGTGCAGCCCATGCATGGTGCCTGGTGTCAGCAGCTCTGCAGAGGCAGTGCCTGCAGATGCCCACCAGGGCAGGATACTGTGGGTGCCTCTGGGTGGGCCCTGCAGTGGCAAGAGGGCAAGGTCATGGAATCACAGAATCACAGAATGGTTTGGGTTGAAAGGGACCTTAGAGACCATCCACTTCCACCTGCTGCCGTGGGTAGGGACATCTTCCTCTAGATCAGGTTGCTCCAAGCCCTGCCCAACCTGGCCTTGGACACTTCCAGGGATGGGGCAGCCACAGCTTCTCTGGGCAACCTGTGCCAGGGCCTCACTACCTTCACAGAGAGGAATTTTTTCCTAATATCTAGTCTAAATCTCTGCTCTTTTAGTTCAAAGCCATTCCCCCTTGTCCTACCATTATCTGCCAATGTAAAAAGTTGCTTTTCTTCTTTTATAAGCCCCCTTTAGGCACTAGAAGGGCTCTAAGAGATGCCAGATCTTGTCAAGGTGTTCTCCATGATCATGGGACTAAGGTAGGTGGGTTTGTAGTTGCTCCTGACCCAGCATGATCTGCTGTGGAGGGAAATTTGTTTCCCCATGAGGAGGAAATATTCCTCCTGCTCAGCACTGGGCTTGCCTGCTCCTTCTGATGCTGCCAGGGCTGCTGCCAGCTTTATTCTCCATGGTGTGAGCTGGTGCAACAAACCAGCAGCCCAGCAAGGGTTTGTGGAGTTCTTGCAGTGTTGAGTGGGCACACTTAAATTTGCTTGCCAGGTGCCCGAGTGGGACTCAAGGGTGCTGTCTGGAAGGGGTCATCTGCATCGGGGTGGCCTAAGCCTGTTTTATTGCACCTTTCTGCTCCCTTCATTACCACAAGACACTGGAGTCTGAGCACCTAAACCCTCTGTGGTCTCACTGTCCTGCTTGATCAAACCAAGTGTGCAAATGAGCTTCCTTGGGAAGCCAGAAGTCCTCTGCTCTCCTTCCAAGCATAAAGATATTGAATAAAAAGGTCTTGTAATTTCAAGGGAATCCAAGGGTCTAGATCAAAGCCTCACAGGAGCAAACGCTGAGCAACAACAGCTCTTCTTGACGAGAAGTTTCCTCATGCCTGTCCTTGATGGCTTTCCAGATAGATGCCAGCACTCCCATAGTGCTTTTTGCTAACGGCCAAAGATAATCCTGACGTCCTGGCCAGCACAGTGTCTGTACAGTGCCCAGGGCTGTCCAAGCTGCTGATGACTGTTCTGTTCCTTTGCCTGCTGTGTGCTTCCAGTATATGTTCTCTGGCTGGAGCTCCTGGTGCCCCCAGGAGAGGACAAGCTGTTGACCAAGGCCTGAGGATCATCCTGTTCTCAGGGGTGCCTCAGTGTGCAGGTGGGGCTGAGCCAGAGGTGAAGGGACAGGAGACCAAAGACAGCACTGCTCCACCGAGGGGCTGGCAAGGAGCCATCTACCTGCAGCCCTTTCATCACAATCTCTTGGCAAAGTGCTGCTGTTGCCAAAGAGAGGAGGGGGAGGAAGGTGGTAAACCCAAAATAACCAGATGGTGCTATGCCTCTGAATGTAGGATGGGGGGGACCTGTGGCTTCCACTGGTCTTGGGCAGTGTCTGAAGGCCTCCTTTCAGATCTGTGAACAGAATTGCAAGACCGGGGCTGACACTTTGGCTCCTGCCCCAGAGAGGTTCTGCAGGACCACAAACCCCACACAGATCCGCAGTCCCGCCAGTGAGTGCCACACTGGTGATGCCCCAAGGGTGACCTTGGCCCCTGGGAGCCAAGAAGCTGTTCCTGTCACAGCAGCAGAGCAGATGATGGTTTTGCTCTCTGGCCTGAGATTATTTCCACTCTGATTTCTGAGGAATGGAGCTGCTGGTGCAGCAGATCCTGGTGCAGTTCCTGTTTAACCCAGAGCTTGGGGAGAAGGGGAAGGTGGACACCAGCAGCCTGTATGTGCTGATGGTCCCTCCCACACATGCTAGTCAACTGTGCTGTAACAGAAGCACTGGCTTTGCACACCCAGTGTGAATGTCCCTGCCATGGACCTGCACCTCTGAATGGAACCAGCTGAAGCCTTGGTTGATTGTTCTTCAGCAGGCACCTCCTCTTGTGTCTCTGGCTGAGACTGGGAGATACTCCCAGTCTGTCTGGGAGGTGATGGCACAGTCCTGGGGCCTTGACTAAGATGTGTCTACTTGCTTCTTTGCCTCATGCTGTTCTCAGGAATGCCTTTTGGTCTTGCAGCCCAGAGGCATTCACTAATGACATCTTTCAAAGCCAAGAACTCTGGATTCAAGATCTATAACTCCTTTGGGATATTCTGTTTGCATCCTTCCACCTTTCCTCTAAGGAGATAAGCCCACGGAAAAATATGCCATGAATAACTGCTGTTCAGTGCCTTGGCAGTACACAAAGCTGGCTCCTATTCAATTGCATCCAGATGTGTGAAGCAATGGTCCTAGCTGGTCACCCAGCTTGGGCTGTGATTCCATCTGTGGAAGGGAAATGATTGTCTTGACTCTTCCCCACCATCCTGCTATCTGTCTTGATCCATATGAATTTGAAAATAACAAGCTTGGTGTCATATCTGACCCCATGGTGGTGTTTGTTATCCCAGTGACTTCCAATCTCCTGAACAGACAGGGTCTGAGGTCCCATTTGGCTCCCAGATCTCAGACTGGTGCCTCTCAGATCTTGAATGTGAGGTGCCCAGGAAGGCTCCTGCCCACCAAATTGGGAGTCTGCCACGCATTAGACAAAAACAGTCCAGCCCTTCAGACTGATGTTTTGGAGCAGTCTCCAGAAGCATTCTGGATATGCTGGGAGCAACTAGCAGGTGCTTATGGGGTGTAACATGTGGATAGCCTCGTGCTTGACCTAGAGCTGGTGTGAAGTGGTTCTTAAAGCTGTAAGAGGCTCATTGGTGCACTTGGCTCCAAGCTGGACTGGGTGGACTTACAGGTCTGGACTGGGGTCCCACTGTTACTGTGCTGGAGGCTCTGCTCAGGCAGTCCTGGGGTGCTGGGCACACCTGTACTGCAGGTGCAGCTGTGTGAGAATAGATATGCACACAGGTACCACAGATTCCAAGCCACAGGTACGGTATTAAGGGAAAGTTTATTTCCCAAAGTTAAAACCACTAAAATACAGTGCTAATCCACACTGGGCAAAAAAGCACACAGAGCCCGTTTTCTTTTTTGTCAATAGCTTTTACACCCATAACATCAAAGCTGTATTCTCCCCTGCGCTTCACTGTCTCCCTGTCCCCAGCAGCAGCCTCAAGCATGTCTGTGAAAACTTTCTCTCGTCTTGTAACAAGCAGTCAGTCTCCCCCACAGGCATGGAGAAAGAGACACACACATAACGCTCTCTATGGGAAATAATTTTCTCCCATTCTGGGTTTCTCCTGGCAGCAACGTTTCCTTGAGCCAAAACTATGTTTTTCCTCCTCACGCAACTTTTCTGCAAACTTTGTTCCTCACAAGCTATTCGGTTTCTCGGGGGAGCACTGACAGAGCCTGTTACATGGTCACACTGGGTTGTGTCCCGTCTAGTTCTGTTGGCTTTACCCACATCTTCTTGTACCATCCACCTGCAGACACCTCCTAAGCAGTAGGAAGAGCATTCTGCTGGATCTCTAACACAGACTCTCTTGATTCAGCACAAAAACTGATAGTATTGGGGTTTAAAACCCAGAACACATATTTTGACCATGCTGACAATCTTCCCTGTGAGGGTGGTGGGGCCCTGGCACAGGTTGCCCAGAGAAGCTGTGGCTGCCCCATCCCTGGAAGTGTCCAAGGCCAGGTTGGGCAGGGCTTGGGGGAACGTGACCTAGTGGAAGGTGTCCCTGCCCATGGCAGGGGGTGGAACAAGATGGTCTGTAAGTTCCCTTCCACCCCAAACCATGCCATGTTTCGATGATTCTGTGATCTTAGAATCTCTGACACAACATGACCCTTTTAGTCCTGTACCTGTGAGGGTGGAAATGAATGTAAAGAGTCTGAAGGATATTTACTGTCCAGGTCCCACTACTGCTCACAGCAACAGCTGGAAACATGAACGAGCAGGCTGCAGCCTGCTGGAATTCAATTCCTGTGGACAACATTGAAGGAACCAGTCAGTCCCTCTGCATCATGTGTCAATGACCATCAATTCAGTGAAAGGGGAAAGACCAAAACTTGCAGCAGAACAGAGTTTCTGTCACACAGACCAGCTGTATTCTGTATTCTTTATTCCGGCTATATTCTGTATATCGATTACATTCTGGTTTCTGTAAGAGGTTGAGAGATGAGAGGGATTTGTTCTAACTCCTCTCCCGGTTTTGCAGCTTCCACCGGCGCTGCCAACCCTACGCTCTTCTTTGGATTAAGAGCCAAAAGCTCATTCATCAAAACCATTAGCCTTGTGCAAAATGGCTGAATGCAGGGATGTTCTCAGTAGTCCTTAGGTAGGAGGGGTTTATATCCAGACAGCCCAGCCCACAGTCATGGATGCAGTGCTGTATGACACCAGGACTGCCATGGCACAGGTGGGAATGCAGTGAACTCAACCCAGTGGAGTCACAGGGGAGCTGGATGGGCTTAACTCCAGCCTGGGAGGAGAGTAAACAGGCACATGTAGGGAAACCTGGCACAAGCTGTGTCCAGGAGCATCTGCATCCTGGCAGCCTCAGTGAAGGCAGTTCTGCAGCTGCTCCATCCTGATACCACCTCCTGCTTTCCAATGCCTCCTTAGTTTTGGGAGAATGTGCTGGTTAGGCATTCCCCATGGTCATGCTGGTCCTGAACCCCGCTGTAGGTCTCTGTAGGACAATTCTCCCACACCATGTGCTCCATGCTCCATGGCCTGTCAGAGCTGTGACATGCTGGGGTCTCTCCCAGGATTTGTTGGAGGGCAGGAAGAAGGGCAGGGCCATCTGGAGAAAAGAAGCTGTCTGGCTTCTCGTTGCCTGTGGTTGGTACCCTCAGGCAGGGTGTCTCCTTTTAATCCTCCAGCAAGGAGGAGGGAGCACACCTGGGATGGTGCCCGTGCTGCCACACGTCCCCATTGAACTCCAGGGCTCTGGGAAGTTCCCAGAGTGGGAGCCAACTCAAGTGTTAGTTTTGCCAAGTGGCAGGCCTGGAGGTCGAGATGCCACCCGTCAATAATTAAGGTAGCACTTATTTGAATGAGTGCCACTATTGCAAAAGCTCACCACCTGTGTGTCACTGCAGCTCTGCAGGTGATCAGGCTCCTCAGGCCAAGGAGTGAGAAATGGAGAGCAGAATGCCTGGATTTTCCTGCTCCTGACAATGCTCCTCTGCAACAGGGTCATACAGAGGATCCCCCCTCCAAACTGCACTCCCTGCCATGGACGGACAGTAGGACTGCTCTGTGGTCGAACTCTTTGGATGCCATGGGGAGGTCATTCCTTGGTGTATGGCACTGGCATTGCTGGAAGGCAGGCTGTGGTGATTTCTGAAATTTCACATTTGGCCTCTGGACCCCGGGAACTGCCCCTTAACCACAGCCTATCTATGACCCTGACACCAGTTTGCTCCTCCCACCTCTTTGAGTTCCTCCCCTGCTTGGGGCTTTGGGCCAAAATCCCGGGATGTGAAACAAATGATCATGTGGGGAAGCTGAGAAAGATTTAGCATTTCAGGTACACAGACAAGTTTTCCTTTGGGGAGAGGAAACAGGGGATTAGTACAGTGGGATTGTCAAGGAACTCAGAGAAATGGGGAAGAGGCTGGGAAGCAGGAGGAGAGTCTCTTGCAACTGGGCCTTCCTTTCACTCCCTCTGACTCCTGTTTCTATCCTTGCCTGCGGAAAGCTCCTTGAAAGGCAAAATCATTATTCTTTTGTTTTTCCAACTTGAGCTTTAAGTAAAAAATAGCTAAATAAATATTCCTGATGCAGCAGGGGTTTCCAGCAAAAGGCAGTAGGTTTTGCCATGCAGTGGGATGGGGATGTGTGGAGGGCAGGAAGTCATCCTGGAGCCTTCCAGGATGTTGGTGTGCAGGATTCATGTCTTACCAGCTGAGGCTGTAACCTTGCCACCCAAACTAAGAATGCAAACCGGGACATCATGCTGAGGGCACCAGCCTGTGAGCACAGAGCTGGGTCCTGGTGAGTTTGAAAACCCAGTGAGTACTGTTGCTGCTGGAAAGGGGAACAGGGCTGAGATTTGTCAGTGATTTTGGCTGTTGCTTTGTATAAAACTACCAGATAGTTGCTGAGGCTCATGGGCTGGCCTGGGATGCCGTTGCTGGAGTGGGATACAGCTCTGCACTCCTACCAGACCCTCCTCTGTCCCTTGTTCTCAGGGGCAACCTCAGCCCAAGGCAGTCTTGTTTGCCGAACTGGCTGTGGTCCTAGGAGGTCAAATCACTGTTTACTCCAGGGCTAAAGCTGGACGTTGCTGTAAGCAGTTGTTTGCCTGACCAATACCTTGTTCTGCCTTGTTTCACCCACCCTGCAGTGATCCATCAGCAAAGCAGTTCCTCTCTGGCTGGCACTGGTGTGATGGGCAGAGCTGTCTCAGGCGGTGGGTGGAGCTCCCCCGGAGTACACTGGGGTAGGGCACCGGAGCTATGACTGAATAGCAGGCTGGGAATGGTTCACTAGTGAGAGGGAAGCATGGATACTCCAAGCAGGGCACCCCCAAGGAAGACTGAGGGCTGCGATGCCCCAGATCTGCACCTCTTGCTGTGGGCATCGGGTTCTTTCCTGCCCATCTTGGGTTGGCACCTGCTGTCCACACACCTTTCTGAGGGGCTTCACCCCACAGCCCACCTCCTGCTGCCAGGCAAGTGCCCATCTCCTTCTGTAAGTCCGTTTCTGAGAATCCTGGCTGGAATGTGCTTGATTCCAGGCATTTGGAAATCCTGGCCTGTGCCTGTGCCTGTGGCTGCCTGCCTTGCGTCTGTTCCCTGGGATCACTTGTGCCCTGCTTCATGTTGGCTCCAGCACTGGTGACTTTTTCATGTCAGAGGGCAGAGATGGTTCAGTAAACCCCCTGAGATGGGTGTAGGAGGAAGACAGAGGGGAATCACAGTGCCTGTGGTCATCAGGTTCCTCAGCCAAGGACTGAAGAGTGGGAGAGGAAAAGCTATCCTTCTGCCATGGTTGTTCCTGGTCCCAGCCCCAGCACTGCAGATGGATGTGGCTCCCATTCCCAGTGCTGTGGTGAGGGGTGCAGCGTGCTTCTCAGGGAGCTGGTGTCCTGCTCAGTGTCCCCTGTCACCCCACCTGGGACCACCCCACCACCCTCCCCAGCCCCAAGGACCAGCTCCTGATATTTGAGGGCGTTCGAGTCCCCTCAGAAGTGTGACTGGGTCGAGGGGGGGATTTATTTAGAAGCTTCCCAGCTTCACCTGCCTGCTCAGTCATAACACTCCCAGACACACTCCTTTCCTCCTGCATTTTTCCATATGTTAATTATTTCCTCTCACCTGCCAGGGACTGCCAGTAGATTTGGTGTCAGCCTGATGACAGCCCTCTCATCTTCTGCTCTGCAAACTGTGTGTCTGCAAGAGTGAGGCACCTGCCAGGGGCACCTGGTGGTCTGACGGATTTCCAAAATTCTTGGATCCCTGGGAGGTGAGTGGCTGGGTTTGAGGGGTTTGGGGCAAACAGCCTCTGCACTGTGTTGCTGTGCCCAGTCTGTCCCCAGGGAAAGATTGGGCGGTCCCCAGCTGGTGGTAGGGGACACAGGAACAGACTACAGTGAGCTCAGCAAGGTCCTTCATCTCCTGCAGGACCTCTTTGCTTCCAGACTGGCAGAGGGGGAAACCAACCCCAAAGGGATGCTACTCACCCAGGAGTGGAGCTGCCTGCCCAGAACACACATGAGGAGGTGCGAGGATGAGGGAATAGGTCCCTTGGGGACAGGGATGCTGTGGGGACTCTTAGAGGTGACACCAATGCCTGACTTACCACCAGTGAGAGGTGACGGAACCCCTGTCCATGGCTGGGAGCAGGCACCCAAGCTTGGCTATAGTGGCAGCACCCTGGCAGCCTGCAGACAGGTTGCTCTGCCAGGTCCCTGCCTCAGTGTCCTCAGTTGTGCTGTCCCTGGCTTTGCTTTAGGGGCCCACAATAATCTGGATCTTTCTAAAGTTGTGAGCAGATGTGACATGAGCCCCCATTGCTCTTATCAGTCTCCTGAAAGCTCTCCAGTTCTGTGCTCCCACGGCCAAGCCAAATGCTTACTCCTCCTCACCTATCTCCCAGCTGCAAAAAGAGCCCAATGCCCTGATTCAGGACCTCAGCAAGCTGGAATGGTTCTGGGCATCATCTGCCCCAGTGCTGGGGCTGGTGCTGTGCTGGCCTTGTAACTCCCTGAGTGGTGGTGGAGGAGTAGAGGCTAAGGCCTGGCAGCTCCCCACCTGCCCTTCATGTGAGGCAATTGGCCTCCCTTGATGTGAGATAATTTTCCCACTAGATATCACTCATGGTGAACACCTCCCTCTATTCATGGACATTTTGAGCATCATTTGTTTCCCAGGCATTCTCCCCCCACCCCCTTTACTTTTAAATTAAAAAGAAAAAAAGCCATGTTTCCATAGGAACTTGGAGAGAGGCTGATCCCAACCTCATTCTTTGCTCAGTGAAAAGAACTTTATTTTTATCTGTTTGTGTATGTTTTCAGATTTTGGCTAAACCTACTTTCCTGACTTTGTACAGTGAGTTCTTTTAATCTTCATTTCAGATGTATTCATCCTGGGGCTTAATTTATCCTGTATTGTGATCAAATTTAGCTGAAAGTGATCTCCTTTGCCAATCCTGAATATTCATCAACTGCCTCATTCATTCACTGGAGCAAACCCTGCTCCAAGGGGGTGGCTGTGGCTGCAGCGCTCGCCAAGGGCTGGCTTAGGGCAAAGTCCTGTACCTGCCCCAGCTGCCACCTGGAGCCTGCACCCACCGACATTCCTGCTGCATGACCGATGCTGGCAGTGCCCACCAGCAGCAGCAGTAGATAAGTACAGGTTTTCTGGCACCATCAACTTTGGATGTGGCTGAAGAGAAAGGGAAGGAGCAGGGAGAATTGCAGGAGTCAAAGAATCCCAGAATGGTGTGGGTTGGAAGGGGCATTAAAGCTCATCTCCTTCCAAACCCCTGCAGTGGGAAGGGACACCTTCCATGAATCCAGGTTGCTCCAAGCCCCGTCCAACCTGGCCTTGAACACTTCCAGGGATAGGGCAGCCACAGCTCTGAGGGTTTGAGCACCTTTGCTATTGAGGCAGGCTGAAAGAGCTGGAGTTGTTTGGCCTGGAGAAGAGAAGGCTCTGGCAAGACCTTAGAGTTCCTTCCAGTGCCTACAGGGACTCCAAGAGAGCTGGAGAGGGACTTTGGCAAAGACGTAGAGGGACAGGGCATGGGGGAACAGCTTCTGACTGGCAGGGAGCAAGGTTAGGTGGGACATTGGGAAGAAATTCTTCCTTGTGAGGGTGGTGAGGCCCTGGCACAAGTTGCCCAAAGAAGCTGTGGCTGCCCCATCCCTGAAAGTGTTCAAGACCAGATTGAATGGGGAATGGAGCAACCTGGTCTAGTGGAAGCTGTCTCTGCCCATGGCAGAGGAGTAGAACTGGATTATCTTTAAAGTCCCTTCCCACCCAAACTGTTCTCTGATTCTATGATGAACACCCACAAGCAAATGTCACTGCCAAAGGGACCCATCAAAGTCAGAGGCAGCACTGGGCAGAGAGGACAAGCACCTGACGTGGCACCTTTCTTTGCAGAAGGGCTGGTGTGAGATGCCCAGGATGAGCCAAAGCAGATGCCTAATGCTACCCCCAAGCCTCCCATTGAATCCATCCCTTTATACGAGTGCCACTTTACAGCTCTTCCACTAGTACTGTGTCCCTATAGACTGCAGAGATAACTGGGAGGGAAGACCTGGTGCTATGTCATGGTCCCCCAGCCCTGTCCCACCTTCAACTATCCAAGCATCTGCTCCTAATCTGGTTTAGCCACATGCAACTCAGCAAAGCCCCTAAGTGGATTGTCTTATCTCTCCTCACTAACCCAATCTGCCAATTGGATCTCACTGGGTTTACCTGGTTTATAAAGTCTGTCCCTGAATTATTCAGGAATTCTGTACAGATGACTGCCTTGGAGGCTCAGGGCCCTCCCTGAGCTGGCTGGTTCCAGCCACCTGATGCTGTCACTGCCAAGCCACTGGGAGCACTGTGGTGTGCCATTTGCTGAACTGCTAGGCAGGGTGACACACACCTTACCCCTTCTCTGCAGACCTAGATTGAATCCGAAAAGCCAGTATAATAAACTGCCCAGAGTCCTTTTGATCTTTGAGCAGCAAAGGTATTTATTGACAGCGCTGGGAAGCAGCCAGCTAATGCTGGACAAACCTGCTTTGGGGGTTCACACAAAATCAACAGTTTTTATACACTTTTCATGTATGATTAAATGCATATTCATGTGATTGCAACATTCATCAATACATATTGATAACAGGCGGAGTATAAGCGGAGCTCAGGCAGGGCTTGGGCGGAGCTTCTCTTGGGTTTTGACCAAGGAGGCGTGTAAACTATCACGTTGTTTACATTTGGCCTACACATGCGAGACACCCAAAGGGAAACTTCATTCACACATCAATATGATGCTAAAGAAGAGACAACTTTATTTTGATGTAGTGCCTTTTATACAGGAAAAACTCAACAGGTGATTGGTACAGTGAAATTTTTCACACGCTAACTACTGGATGTGCATTAATATAAACACCCTACTATTGGTGAAGTGAAATTAGCTCATTCTAAAATCTTATTTTTCTACATTAACAACAACATCCCAACTTTCTCAAAACTACTACAGTTGTTTTTCTCTAACAGGTGTCTTTTATTCTGAGAAGTCTAATTCTCAGCTACCCTATCTAACCACAACATGCTATTATTCTAAACTCTACTTTTCTCTACTGGCCTTCAGTTACAGAACTTTCTCAAAACCATCTTGCAGCTGCGTCTTGTTATGCGAACTGCACTTCCAAAACTTTCCCTAAACTGTTAGCAGGCAGTTCAGAGACACTTTTACCCAAAACGTTCCCTACA
>VYXB01003501.1:223545-335331 GCA_013397135.1 Pachyramphus minor | reverse complement strand
AACTGTTTTAAAGGAAGAACCTTTCTTTCTCTTTGGACTAATACAGAAGGGAAAGAAATGCTTCTGTAAATACTTTACTAAAGGAAGATAGCTTTCTCTTAGAAGGAAAAGCTAGGAGAAATGCTCTTGTTACATCTGGCACTAGGCCAACCGTCCAACTCCACAGAAGAGAGACACTTTCTCCCCCTCACCTTGCTTTCCCAAGGCAATAAAGACTGAAAGTCCGAGTAGAGCCACCAAAATTGTATACAGCAACCTGATATTCTTTCTACTTTTAAGATAAGTTAGTTTAAGTAATATTGTTGTAGTATATGTTATTCATAAGATAAGCTAGTTTAATTAGTATTGGTGTAGTATATGTGATTTCTTAGTTTCTATCTTTCTAGTAATAAATCTTAGTATTATATCCCTTAAGTCAAGCCTCTGTTTTGTCTGGATAAAACCTCTCTCACCATGTCTGGCGAGACATGCACCCAGGTGAACAGCTCAGTTCAGTCCCTGCAGGAGCCAGGGCTATGTGGATGTGATGTGGTTCAAGTGCTTGGTAATTTGGGGTTGTTACCACCTTTGGTCACTTGCTGCCTGGTGGCCAGGACCCCACTGCTGCCAGCACTGGGCTTTGCAGCCTCCTCCTGCCAGCATTGGCTCCCAGGCCCCGGTGGGCATAGAGACTTTTGTCCACCCACCTACACCACACTTGAGAATAGCTGCGAGGCTCCTTGGGCTCTGTGAGGAGCAGGCACTCAGGGAACCTGTAATCGTTTCAAGGCTGGGGACAGTTCCTCCCTTGGGGGCACCTGTGGGATGCGGACAGGGATGTGCTCTGCAGTGGGCAGGAGCTGCAGAGGCTGAACAGGAGACAGTAGCCTGAGTGAGGTGTGGAGAGAATAGATGCTGATCACACCTATAGGGAAACCACAACCCTCCAGCCCCACAAAAAAACCTCCTTGTACCACCCTTAAATGCCCACAAGCTTGTGTAGCACCCAAGGGTGTGGGGGAAAGACAGGGGCCTGGCTCCCCACTTGCTCTGGGAGTGGGCAGGGGGCAGGCTTCACACTGCACTTCCATCCCAGAGGAACTGCCCATCACCTGAGACAGGGATGGTCCATCACATGAAGAGGCTCTGAGTGTGGCTTTCCAGCAGTGAAGGAGCATGGAGGAGTCTACCTAGAGCAAATAACTGTGAGATCACTCAGGAATGACCACATCCAGAAGGTGACCTCACTGGAAAGAAATCTGGGTGTTATATTTACACTTCTCTGACAAAAAGACCTATTTGCCAAAGATGAACGTGCGATGGAGGTTTTGCATTTGTTGCATAAAAAACGGACTTGCTTCTATATTTAGTATTTGGGTCACCAGCAGCTTTCTGCCAGGAGACACCAAAACATCTTTGGAAAACAGGGCTCCAAAGCTGTGGGCCAGGCAGCGGTGTCGGGTTGGGAAGGCTGCTCAGGAAGGCAGATATATAGGGGAGTGATCAGGGGAAAGATTGGCCGCCTCCCGCAGCAGGAGGGGCAGGGTGCCCCCCCCGCCTGGGGACACTGGCAGCCCCGTGACCCCGGCCCGCCGGTGCACTGAGTCAGAGCACCCTGCACTGACACCTCCTTGTTTTCTACAAGCGCCTCCTTTGGCTTGGGGACAGAAGGAAATAGCAGCTGGTGAGATGAGCCCAGTAATTTGACCCAAGGCGATTTTGGGATGCGTGTCTCAGCACGCAGTAAGTTTGCCGGTCAGGGTGCAGCAGCCAGGGCCACTGCCTGTGCAGCGAGAGGATGGTGTGGGACTGGACAGGGAAGCACACTGTCACCCCCTACCACTGCCACCCCCCGGTACCTCCGCTAGAGCCCGGCAGTGGGAGCAGGCAAAAGTTTGCAAACCCCCTGCCTGCACTGCAGAAGGAGGGAGTGGGGAACCCACCCGCTGCCCCATTAGCAGCCACTGGCCACAGAGCATCTCATCCTTAGCAGTAGCTTGTGATGGTCCCCTCAAATGTGACTGATGCCCAACCTCTACCTTCAACACCGTGCCGAGAAAAGGAGCCCGCCCCTCCATTGCCAGGAAGTGGCTGGTCCTTCCTGCTCCCTGATTGGGGCAGGTCTCACATCCTGCAAGGCTTGCCCTTCCTCGCACAGGCTGTATCCCTGCGTCCCAGCAGCCGCAAGCAAAAGGGCTCGTGCCACAGCCACAGCGGTGGCGTGTGCTCCATAGGGGTGGGATGTGCTCCGTAGTGATAGGGTGTTCTCCATAGGGGTGGGATGTGCTCCGTAGTGATAGGGTGTTCTCCATAGGGGTGGGATGTGCTTCGAGGGGACGGGATGTCCCCCATAGTGTGGTGTGCTCTCCATGGGGAGGGTGTTCTACATGGGGCAGTTGCTCTCCATGGAGAAGAGTGTGAGCTCTGTAGGGTGGGTGTGCACTGGGGGTGGTGTCCCAAAGGGCACATTGTGGTGTGGAGACAAGGAATGGACCCCAGCTCAAGGCTTGCTCTTCCTATGGTCCTACAGACTCCAGCCAGGCTGGACAGGACCTTGGAGGCCCTTGGGAGCCTCACGACTATAGAGTCCCCCAAACCTTTGACCCCTTCAAAGGGCTTCAGTGATAACATGGACTTGCAGCTTCTATAAATAATCTTCTGGAAACTCAGCATCTTCTGCCTTGGTATCTGCAGCAGCTGATGCACTTCTCCCAAGTGGACATCTCCAGGGAGGTGGACAGGGCCTTTTGCCTGCCCCACTGCAGTTGGATTTTCCAGGGTTTGGATCACACATGTCTCTGGCTCCTCTGCCTGTTCCTGGGTTGGAAGTGACTGCCACACAGGTGCCATGAGGTGGCCAGTATTCCACCCAGTCAGTGGCACTTTATTCAAGAGTGTTCCCAAATTGCCCTCAAGTCCACGTGGCCCAAAAGTAGGATGAGCATCTGAATCAACATTCAGGGCCTCTTTAAGGTGAACGTTAAATCCTGCCTAAGCTGATCCCAGACTAGTAGGAGTCCAAGTCTGGCCAGTCCTGATTCACTGGAGGTGCTGCAGCCCACTGGCTCAGGGCAGGTCAAGCCGTAGTTCTGCTGGGGCCCCGTGTGGGTCTGGGTTGGGTGAATCAAGCAACCTGAAAACTACCACAAGAGGGTTTCTGCCTCTTTTGGCTCATGTCACATATTTGTCTTGTGCAAGATGAGGTCTTGTCCTGTTGGAGAGCAGTGCTGAGCCCCAGGATCCACCCAAGCTGAGGAAGCTCAGCCCTCCATGGCAAGGGTGAAAAACTGAGGGTTGAAGCTGAATAAAAGAGCCACCATTTGATCGCCCAGCCAGGCCTCCCACAGTTCAGTAGGGATTTGCTCCTGTTTGAGCTGGAGCCACAGGAATGCACACCTTGAACTGTGAGCCCATATGGGCTGAGGCACACAGCAGCGGTGACCATGAAGGACTTTATCCTCATCTGTTCACAGTCCCATGTATTTGTACCAATTTTTTTTAAATCCCTCTCTAGGACAGAGGCAGGAACTTCCTACACTCAAATTCAATTTGCTCATAGGACAACTATAAGCAAATAAAATGAAACTTGCATCTTCCGTTTCAGGGGATGGGAAAATTCAGGGGAGAAAATCACTCTTCCTTGGCTGCCCTACCTTGATTGCTCAGCTAAGGCTTGTCAGAGAGTGGTCAGGGCAGAGTAACCCAGGTGGACCAGTTCTCTCCCAATTTCCTAGTGCCACCCAGACATGCCCCTTTCCTTTGGTCCTTGTACCTCATGACACAGGGCCACATGAATCTTCCCTAGCAGCCAGTGTTTGCAGGGGACACTGCTGCTGGCCACCACCATGGTAATGTGGCCTGGTTCTGGTGTGGAAACAAGGCTTTCCTCCTGATACCTATGCTCCCATCAAAGCCTCACCATGAGCATCTTCATCCCAGAAGATCTGGGTAAAGTGGGGAAAAGCAAACTTGTCACCCTCTGCTGAGGAGTTCTCTGTCCCACAGTTTGGGTTTGTCACATTGTGGAGAGACAGGGCTCCCCAGAACATCCTGGGAAGGGCTCAGAAATCTTGTGCCAGCAGTGGCTGGTGGGAACAGCTTTGGGATGACCATGCTGTGCTCAGCTGCCCTGGCCAGGCCACCAGCACCAGCTCTGCTCTACTTTCCTCATGAGTGAGTTTTCGCCAATCTAAGTTGTTCATGCTGGACTAGGATCCCTGGGACAAGGAGAGGTTTATCCAGCACTCAGTGTGACCCTCAGTCTTGGAGGATCTGTTCCAGGCAGCGTCTCTGCTGGACGGATAGTTGTTCTTGTGCTGAGTCACCTTGACTCTTCTCGTGTCTTCAGAATATGAGGTGCTGGCCAGGAGAGAGCCAGCTCCCGTCACAGAGTCTGAGCCCCCCACTCCCTGTCCCTGGGGTGTCAGAGGAAGCCACTTAGGGACCTGTGCTGCAGCTGCCCCAGGGTGAGCAGGGATCTCACTGCTGTTGCAACCCAAGTCCTGGCCAGGCCTGGCTCTCCCTGGGGAGAGCCAGCCCTGGCTGACTCCAAGTTTTTGCAAGTGCTCCCCTGGTCCATGATGCTGGGAGTATTCCTACCCCACTGGGATCCCCCTGCCCATTTGATACCTTGGCTCAGAGTCTCTTCCTGAAGAGATCCTTGCCCTTGGGACCCTGTAGAGCAGCTCTTTCTCTCCTTCTTGGAGCAAGATTGTAAAGCCAGGTGTGAAAAATGGAGCTGAGGAACCTGGGGAGCTGATGAAGAGCCTGAAACAAGTTCATCAGTTTCCACATGGCATCTCTCTGAGGGAGGGACCTTCTTCCTTGTTGAGCTCCCATGTCTGGTAAGGGCTATGGTAGCACTAGGCAAAGTCTTTGGAGTCTCAACACACAGACAGCACGGCAGGAGTGTGATGCCAGACCAAGAGTCCTCCCCTGCCTGCTGCTCACAGAGAAATGGGGTGGCTTTGAGAAGCATGAGGTGGGTGCTGCAGGTGCCTGGCACCACTGTTATGCCCCCCACTTTGCCCAATGCCAGCCCCAGACTGCAGGGACCCTGGGGCTGTGCAGCATGTACAGAGCAGGAGGAGTCTGCAGCCTCCTCTAAGCTGCCTCCAGCAGCACCAGAGCTTGCTTCCAGGTATCACCCTGGAGTGAAACCCAAGAGAGCTCCCAATAAGGGAGGGCAGCTATAAATGTCCTGCCCTGTGTAGGTTTCTCTATATTGAGGGGAGGAAAGGAACACTAAAGTCTCCTCTTAATCCGCAGTCTAGTCTTGTACTGAGCCACAGGGAACAGATCCCCTGTGACCATGCCCAGGGTGCCTCCCCTGAGTTCCAACGTGTGTGTGGACACTGGTGTGCGCACACCCCTGCACACAGTGTGTCCCTAGCACACCCCTCCATGTCCTCCCCACCACCCATCCAGCCCTATGACCTGAAAAACACAACACCACTGATGTTAAAATTAGCTTTGGGCTATTTCCAGCCAGGTCAGCAGCTCTGCTCAGGGGCAATACCAGTTGTGTTGTATGCCTGGATGCACCTCAGCTGCAGCCCTGGTCAGAGAAGGAGCACAGTGTAAAATGTGGGACCACGGCCCAAGCCAGCCAGGCACAGGACAGGCCTCTGGAGAGAGGGGGTGGAACCCAGCAGCAGAGAGCCAGGCTCTATTTTCTATGCACCTGGGGATGCTGGGGGTTTCTGGTTATTCCCTTAGGCTGAGCCATGGCCCCGTGCACGGGAGGGTGGGGAGGCACCACAGTGCACAGTGCACAGCCACCTTAGGGCCCCTGTGGAGAAACTTCCCACCCCACCACTGTGCATCTGGTGCCTGACAGGAGATGAGCTGGTAAACATTGGGCTTTGGTGCCTGCAGGGCCCATGTGAATCAGGACAGCTGAAGAACATTCAGGGCCAGCAGGGTCCTAGTCTCATCCTGGCTCTCATTCTCCTCCTGCTGCCCCTCTCCCACAGGCACCAAACCCCCACCACACTGCAGCCTGCTGCCTTCTGCATGGCCAGGAGAGAGTCCCTCCCCACAGGGCTGTGCTTCACACCTCAGGACAAGCCACCTCCATGTGCCAGCAGTCATGGTTGGGCAGAATTAACGCCCATGTTTGCTCCAGGTGCTGCCAAGGTGCCTGGTTGTGCTGACAGGGCACCCTCAGTCAGCCCAGCACAGGGGCAGGGTCCTGCTGTGGTGGGGTGCTGGGTGAGCCAGGCTCTGCCAGTGCTGGTCAGGTGTTGCAGGCTGGGACCAAGATCACCCCAAAGGCAGATGGGAGACAGTGGCTCTGCCCTTCAATGAGCCCTGGGCTGACCTCAGAGGGCGTAGCCTGTCTCACCTTGCAAGGCTGGGGTGGAGGTAAATACCGCAGAGCTTGGTGACAGTGGACTAAAAGCCCTCAAGGACTCTGTGGCATTTCAAAAATCCTCCCCCAGATGACTGGTGTGAGGCAGAGTGCCACTGTGTATACCTTGGCACCTTACTGAAGGACTCTGTCACCATCCCCCAGAGGCAGGAGAGGAATTACGATCGCAGTGACACCAGAGATGGGACTCTGAATTTGAGGAGAGGACAAGGGGAAAGTTTTTCCTTTGCTCTTTGGCACCATCCCAAGACCTTTGACACAGAAGGGAGTTTTAAAGTACACACAATCCTGGTCACCCTGTGCCTCTGGGTTACCTTATCGGGGTCCTGGGTGCAGATCAAGCATGGAGTGCAGTGGGAGATGCAGCAATACACAGCAATCCCTCCCCAGATAAGGCTTGGTGGTGGGACTGGTCTGGTATGACTTGCAGAAGCCCTGCACTGGCTGTGCCCGGCCCCACTTCAGAGCATGGTGGCCCCACTCCCCTTGACCTCAGGAGCCTGGCTGCCGTTTGAAACCACAGAGAGCTCTGTAACAGGGACAGCACAACAAGCTCCCAAGGGAGTGAAGCTCCCTCACACGTGGGTCACCACACTGCTCTGTCCCATCACAGCAGCAGGCAAGGAGACCTGTCACACTGGCACGGGGATGCTGGGAACACGTGTGCCTGTCACTTTGCTCCTCAAACGGTGGGTGGCCTGCCCCAGCACGGCGCTTTCCAAGGAGCTGACATTAAAACCAGCAAAACATTGGCTGCTTTGAAGGTTCCTGTTCTCAGGCATTTCCATTGGGTCTTGGCAAGCATCCTGGTCCTGCCAGCCAAGCTCTCCCACCAGGAGGGTGACTGTCACTGAGCCCAACCACAGCAGCCTTATAAGGACCCATCACTGACACCGCCCTTGGTGGTGTCTGCTCTCTCCATGATGCACGTAGATATGAAACCCCCAAGACCCACCCAAGGCAGAAGATGACCTGGCACCTTCTCCAATTATCTCACACATGAAACCCAGGTTTTTGCTTCTCTGAAAGTCTCATTGGAAGGAAGGAGAGTTAGCAAAGGCCTTTCATGGTTTCCAGCCTTAGCTGCTCCATCAAAATGCCTTAAAAAACAATTTTCCCACCTTTTTTTCAATATTAAGGAAGAAGCCAAAAAGTTGATTTGCCTGCCTTCTCTTCAACACCCTTCCAAACATTTGGAACCTGAGAATACCAAAAATGGAAAGGCTTTGACCTGTGATACAGCAGACCACAAGAGCAAAAAGGGGCCGTAAGTCAGCACATGGCCCAAAAATAGAAGCAGGGTTATCTGAAAAATGCACTAAATATAGACAAAAGTGCTTCAGGGCCCAGCTGCAGCTGGGCCAGCCCAGCACAGAGCTCAGTGTCACTGCAGGCAGATGGGCTTTTTAAAGGCCCACGTCCGCCCCAGCTGACGTGCTCAGAGCAGGTTCGTGTCCTCCCTCAGCTGGGTACAGCCCCATGTCACTCTGCCTCAGCTCTCAGGGCACCCAGAAAGTGAGTGACCAACATTCTCATCCCTGCAGGTGCTCCCAGGATGAGGAGGAGGCAGCAAGCCCAGTTCTGTGTGAGGCAGAGTGCCACTGTGTATACCTTGGCACCTTGCTGAAGGACCGTGTCACCCTCCACCAGAGCAGGAGAGGAATTAGGATCACAGCAACATTAGAAATCTGTCCCCTGGGCGAGAAACTTCCACAGAGGATCTGCATTGGCTTTTGGAAGGCACAGGTGATCCCTCTGGGAGGGAGGTTAACCAGGCTCCCACAGCCACCAGATCACTCAAATCACCTGCAACTTCAAAACTGATTTTGTTGTTGGTTTGAGCCAGAGGAGAAGGTGCAGGCAGGGCTCCTTTCATCCAAGGCAGGTCATTCTGCTCTGTTTTATAGCACAGTGGGAAAACTTCCAGTTTTCCTGCACTTTACAGCCTTGTAAAAGCCTAATCTTTCCCTCTGCCCTGCCCTATGTGCAATAGTGACCTGCTGCAGAAACTTTTGGGATAGGGGGTCCGGGTAGCCCTGAGTCCAGCAACATCCATCAGCTCAAGCAGCACTGCTCCGTCTGGCACTGTGCAGAGATGTCCCCAGTGGTCTCTCCTTGTGCAGGGTGGGGCATTAAAGCCAGGTCCAGAGGGGGAATTTTTCCTCCTGCAGCCCACCAGACCCTTTGACCTGATAGATATAACACTTCCCATCTCCTGCCCTTCAAGGTGCAGGAGTGACTGACCCGTCCGGGCACACATGTTCCAAGGAAGACAGGCCTGGTCAGAGGAGCAGAGGGGAGCACCAGTGGGCAGCAGAGGGGAAGGAATGGAATTTTGCTTATGCAGTCCCCAGGCGCTGGAGGACTGCTCTCCCAGGAGATCTCCAGAGCTCTGGGTGAGCACCAAAGGGGATCCATCAGCTCTGCATGTTTCTAAGATTCAGTGATTTTTGGTCACCAGCTACTGGGATTAAAAAAAACTCCCCTGAGCATGAGGACCAACAAAGACAGAAGGAAGCTGATAAAAAATGTGCTATCTTTTTGAAATGAGATAGGAAAGTTCCCTTGGAAAAGGTCCAAGATCCTTTGAGGTTCTTGTGGCTCATTGCCTACAGCTCGAGTACGCCCTGGCAGCCTGGCACCCTCCTCTGCTGATGCTTGTGGCAGAACCAAGATGCCAAGGGACAGCCTCACCTGTAGCATCTCTTTTGGGAACAAAGCCAGGCCTGGAGCACATGGCTGCCTTCATCACCTGATGTTCACAGGTGCACAATCTATGGATTTTTAGGCAAATGCACACTTTGCCAAGCATGTCTGATGCAGCCAGCTCAGAGCACAGGGCACAGGAATAGGGTGCCACTCCCCACAGCACTGCCCTCAGGAGCCAAGGTGCTTCCCCAGTGTTTCTGCTCCCGACTCACATCCCCGACCTGCAGCCACCACGGTTTCAGCCACCAAAGAAGCTGGTTTTGCAACACTAGAAATGTAAACACACCTCCAGGACCTGTGCCCAGATCTCCCCCGATGCCCCAGGCCTTCTGAATGCCCTCTTTCATAAAAACAGTGTCATGGTAGGGTGCAGATAAGTTCTGACAAACAGTGCCAGGTGTTCCTGCCCTCACCTGTCCTTCCTGGGACTGCAGCACCCCATCCCTATAGCTGAGACCAGGAAGGGGCTGGAAGGTGAGGCCAGCACAGGGAGTTGCCCCATGGGCTTGCAGGACAGGTTGCTGGCTGGTGGAGGAGGAGAACTCATAACACGGAGGAGGAACAGGATAGGGAACTGCTGCCATTGGTAACTATAGGGACTAATGGCTCCTGCAAGACTTTACCCTTCCTCTCCAAGGAGGGGGTCACCCACTGCAGGAAGGGCAGCTGGAGGTGGACCGAGGAGAGGCAGCACTTTGTGTCCCTCAGGGCTGACAGTGCTCCAGCAGGACGGAAGGCTCTGCCCACCTGCCCACACACAGTGACCTGGGCAGGCAGAGGGACCAGAGGCAGAGCCTCTTCCATGTACCATCCACTTCTCAGAGTTACAGGGCTCAATTCTGCCTTGTTGAGGGCACCATGACCCTCATCCAGCAGAGTACAATGCACACTGGTGTTCAGAGACAGCTTGGGCTGAAGCCAGGCAACACTGGAAATAACTCTCCCCACACTACTCCTCTCCTGCACTGCCACTTGGGCAGCAGCACTGGTGTGGGATTGTGCCCATGCACCCAGGGTGGGTAGCTCTGCAGCATCCCTTCCCAGGCAGGCAATATTCGTGGGAAATAAAACCTTATTTCAATAAGCCTTTTCCGTGGTCTTATCCAAATTAAAGCAAGGAGAGCAGGGCAGCAGCAGAAGGAGCATGTCCAGGAGCACTGCTGCTTTTCTGGCTACAAATCTCTTCACCTCAGAACCATCACACACATGGATGAAAGCTTTTTCTCCAAACTCTGTTTTTTCCCAGTTGGATAATTTGTACGTATGTATAATCTCGGTCATTAAAGAACCCCTTTTTACTTCCTGCTCTTCTGCAACCAGAGGCCGCCAGTGGGGTGATGCAAGAGGTGGCTTCAATTGCAGTGGCACAGCACCAGCACCAGCTCCACTTTCCTGCCCCAGTGCCCAGGGTGTGGTGCAAGGGGGAATTTGTTGAACTGATGTGGAGGTAAAGCTGGAGACAGAGTGTGGGAGGTGGAGCAGATATGGAAAAGCAACAGAGAGGATAGAAACCATTCTTTTGGTTACCATAAAGTACTTTAGATGTGCCTAGTTCAGCATCCCAAACACTGCAAATGGGTTGGATCCACAATATTATCACTCCACCCCTGGGGATGGCATCAGTGGGGCTGGTTCAAGAGTTGGCCGTTATAGAGGAGCACTCACAGACATGCTTCTCCTTAGGAAGATCCTTCCAAAGGCAGAGGGTAGAAACTGCTCCCGTGCGCTTATAACCGGGAAGCTAAAGCTGGTGTTTCTATTGCCACCTCTTTCTGACAGAAAGCTGAAGAAATAAAGCTGGAGCAGAATAAAGATGAATGAATTTGCCCAGTACATGAATGGCAACAATACCCCCTGCCCTGATGACCTGGGGTTGAGCAGTGGTGGAGGAAAGCAACTAAGTCAGTGCCCAGGCCAGGGCCCCCTGCATGCCCGCCAGGGTGGCACCAGCAGGGCATGGCCGGGGCTGTGCTGGGTTCATGTTGCAGCAAGGACTGTGTCCAGCAGACCTCCCTGCTGCCTCCTGCCTTTGGGCATGCAGGCAGCTGAGCCAGGGCAGGCACTGGCACAAACACCAGGGAGCACCCTGAGGACAAAACCTGGGGAAGGCCGGCCTGAGCTTGGTGAGTAGAGTCACAGGCGGCAAGGAGCAGGAGAGACGGGTTTGTGAGAGAGGCAGCACCTCCTCAGAGCTTCCTCCAAACATCCCACGCAGCCTAGACTGCTCCTTCCACGGCCAGATTGCTTGGACCTGCATCCTTGTTGTGACCAGCAAACCCACCAGGACCCTACAGCTGCCTGGGCAGACCAGCAAAGCAAGAGGTGTGGTGGGTGGGATATAGAGCAGGAGACCCCTGGGGTCTGTCTGTCTGTCCTCTCTTCCATCTCGCCCAGCACAGCCCTGACCTGCTGTCTGAGCAGGTGGATGAGTCCATTGGTGTGCAAGTGGGAGGGCACAGGGGTGCCAGGATGGTGGAGGGTAGTTCCCAGCTTGCCCTCACCTTCCCATGGGCCCCTTGGACCATACTGGTTCCAGTGGCAGACATGTGGATGGTCTCTGGAGCACAGCACCAGAGCAGTGGGGGTGCCAGGGCACCTACCCTGCCTAAGGAGGGCTGCAAGGCCCAGCCCCACAGGGGATGATGTTCCACTCTACCCTGAGCCCCAAGGTCCCTCCCTGAGAAAAGGAATGGCTATCATGGGTAGAGGAAGGCAGTGGGTGCACCCCAATGGGCCAGGGTGCACCCTGGTGGCACAGGATCCATTTCAGAAGGACAGGGTGCACCTCAACTGCACAGGGTGCCCCCCAGTGCTCTACCCTTCATGAGGCAGGACACAAATGTGAGAGGTTTGGTCAGGGCAGGGCTGGGGTACAGGAGTTCTGGATTCAGGGATCCTCTGGCATGGCAGTGACAGGGAGGACATGATCTTCCAGATGTTGGCTATAAACACCCCATTGCTTTCCCAGAGATCATAGCTCAGAGGTGGGGACCCCCAACACTCGTGACCACAGGATGGGGAGAGCATGGGGATGTGGTCAGCAGCTCAGGCAACGCGTGACGAGCATGAGGAAAGGTCCCCGGGGCAGCCAACAGCCAATTCATGCACCTCAGGAAAGGCTGGGCGTGACTTCAAAGAGCCCGGTCCCACAGGATGGAACAGCTGGGGGTGACTCCTCTGGGAAGGCTGGACATGAGGCTGAGCACCCAGCAGCCACACTGAGCATCCAGAGCAATGACAGAGTCACAGCCGAGCAAGTTATGCATCACAGAGGCTTCATGCATGACCACAAACAGCCCCAGGCTGAGGCACAGGGAGGCAGGGCCAGAGGTCACCAGCTGAGTCACTGGCGGGTCTGAGCACCACGGTCCCCAGCACCAGCCATTGGCTCCCTTCCAACCCCGCTCCCCAAAGCATTGCCCAGTGCCTCCTGCCACACTGTCCCATCTTGCCTGAACTTCTGCCCTCTCCCTGGGCAGGCCTGTCCCCCTTCTTTTCATCCTGACACCCTTCACCTCTAACAGGAGGCTCATCCCCACTGAGCTGGTGCCATAACGAGAACTCCAGGAGCACTCAGGGTTGGGAGGACCTGTGCCTGGGCAGAGTCACTCTCAGCCCTGACAGAAGTTAGCCCTCACTGCTCTCCTGGAACCAGGAGATGGAGATGGGAGTCCTCTGCTCAGATGACCCACCTCTGTCCCAGGCCACCTGGCATGAGACACAATGGTGCCAGCACCTCCTGCCCAGCTCAGCCAGTGATACGGGCTGTGCTGAGCTGAACACTCCCAGGTCATTTGCTCATGGCTACCACCTTGAACCAGGGCTTGAAGAAAGCAGGGATTATTTTTTTAAACCCTAAAAGCTGGGGAGCATCTCGATGAGGCCTTAGGGTGAGGCAGGAACATCCTGAGCTGCATCTGCTGCCAGGGAAGGAAATGTGGTTCTGCACTGCTCGCAGAATCCAGTGAGGTTTGTTACACAAGGTAGATGTTTGCTGCTTGGAGGTTGTGCTGTCAGCTGGGGAAGCCAGGCTGGGGAAGCCCAGCTGATGCAACCCATGCCAGAGGGGAGGGAGCTCCTCACGGCACAGGAGCACTGCACAAACCATGGTCTGCATGTACCCAGGACCATCCCTCACCTGGGAGCTGGGGTCACTGGGGCTCTGAGAGGTCAGGGTGGAAGGAGAGACCATCCCAGCCAGACCTTGAGCTGCAAACTTTTCTAATTAAAATATTCAACATGTTTTCAAGCTCCTCTTCCTCCAGGAGGGAAGAGTCAGAGTGGGCAAGGGAAAAGTCTCCAGTGAAGGACCAGTTGTGTAGGAACATGGTTTTGGTAAGCCTCCCTTGCTCCTCATCCCCAGAGGAGACAGAAACAGAGCAGAGAGTGCGGGTAGGTGAGGGGTGGGCAGCAGTACCTTTGTGAAGATTTGCAGCAGGATGGCTATGCCTGGGGTAGTTTCAAAAACCAGTTCAGGAGTCCAATATGGACACGTGGTATCCCAGCTGATGGACTGAGTAAGACGTTTAGGTTGGATATTAGGAAAAACTTCTTTACAGAATGGATGGTCAGGAATTGGAAAAGGCTGCCAGGGCAGTGTTAGAGTCACCATCCCTGGAAGTGTTCAAAAAACATGCAGATGTGGCACTTGGAGACATGGTTTACAGGTGGACCTGGTAAATGGTTGGGCTAGATGATCCTAGAGGTCTTTTCCAGCAATTCTGTGACTCTTTGATGGACATCCTGCACCCACCTGGGGTCATAGCAGTGTTGAAGCAGGCAACTGCTACCTGGCAGTGCCTGGCCACACCACCCAGCAGCTGATGGACCAAAATGGGACTTCTGTAACCCCTAAAGTTTTGGAACCTCTTCCTTGAGGGCAGCCTGCCCACAGCCGCTGCCACAGACAGACCTCCGCAGTGTCCTGTCCGAGCTGGTGGGAGCAGCACCCTGCTTGCTGCCTGTCCTTAGGCAATCGTGGAAGTCCTTTATCTCATATAACGGTGGATACACTCACCATCCATACAAACTTGATGCATTTTTCATGCAGGGCTCAAGATACCCTTTGCTCTGGGCACGTCCTCCCGCTTCACACTGGGAGGGAAAGCTGTGCTGCACAGAGCCACCATGGCCAAAAGCCTGGGGTTGAAGAGGGGATGGCACCATTTGCTGTCCCTGCAGTCTGCATGTTTTTCTTTCTTTCTCCAGCACAGACCCATGTGAGCTGTGGGTTCTTCCATGCTGAATGCACTGTTAGCTGCTGCCAGGGCTTAGGGCTCGTTTTCCAGGAACAGGCATGAACCAGTCACCCAGTTTGCCTTGGTGGCCTTTCCTTTTCTATGACAATCTTCCACTTGTCTGTTCCAGAAAATTATCCTGGTTTTTAATTTTCAGCTCCCAAGCAGAGGGAACCAGCGGATCAGGACCGTGGAGCTGGTTTCAGAGTCTGAAGATTCATTCACATCTGACTTGGGACAAGCATCTTCAACTCTCCCTACTTTGGTTTTCCATTTGGGAAAGAAAACAAACTCTTCTACTTACCTGTTTTAACAGGGAGTGTGTCAGTGCAATCTCTAATAGTGCTAAAAATGGCTATTCTTGTAATGTCATGAAAACTGCACAAAATGCTTGTTCATATCCCATAGTGCCCATTGAGGGGGAATGCCATTAATAGGACATTTGGGTTACCTTTAGTTGTAAGACTTGGCTAAAAAGGACAATCCCCAGAAGCTCCTTCCAGAGAGAATTGTGGACTCACAGAATGGTTTGAGTTGGACTTTACAGGCCATCTCATTCCATCCCCCTGCCACGGGCAGGGACACTTTCCACTAGACCAGGTTGCTCCAAGCCCTGTCCAATCTAGCCTTGAACACTTCCAGGAATGGGGCAGCCACAGCTACTCTAGGAAACCTGTGCCTCACCACCCTCAGGATAACAAAATCCCCTTTGCAACAAGAGAAGTCTGTTCCCTGCAGGCATCTCTCTGCATGCAGGAAGTGTCCTCTCCCCTGGGGAGCTGACAGAGGGCCCAAGGCTGGTGGACAGCACAGCCCTTGCTCCCTGTGCAGCACAGGTGAGGCACAGAGGCCTGCGGGCCCTTCTTACCCATGCCCATCCCATCTCCATCTTATAGATGACCAGTCCCTGACCCACCCCACACATTCAGCTGTCCCCTCCGTCACTGCCTGGCAGCCCCCAACAGTCCAACCCAGTGGGAATGTGGAAAGACAACTGCAGAGCAAGCCATGCTTTCATTTTCCTTTAATCTGGTTTTACACATCCCCTCTGCTCCTCAGACTGGACTCAATCCCGGCAATTGCAGCTGAAACCCCAGGTGGCAGCATGACTCTTTCAAGCAACCAGTCCTTAAATTTACTTTCTGTGGAGAAATCCCAGGAACTAACAGTGTTCTGTAATACAAATAAATATCCACAGAACTGAAGGATTAGGAAGAGGAGTACTTCTAGATATCATTCAGGGTCACCAAATGATGGAAGTGAAAAGGCTGCACTTCCTGCAGCTGGTCTTGGCTTTGTTGCTTTGGTTTGGACCAGGATCAAGCTTTCCACAAGTTTGGTTGATGTTTTGGGGGAGAGGTTGCCACTCACCTGACTTTAAATCTTTTATGTCATCCTTTAGTCTGTTCCCTCCCACCCCTTCTGAGGATTAGCTGGAAAAATATTGATCCAGACACTGGCTCCAGCTCAGCACCAGCCTTCCAAGTCAGCACTGCTTCCCGCTCTAAGAGCAGCACTGCTGCCTTCTGCTACACAGCAGGGGTTGACAGAAAACTTGTCACGGGATGAATTTGCAATTCCATTACTTTAAAGCAAGAAATATGTTCACTATCACTAAAGCTGCTGACGAGGTAGATTCTGTATTCCTGCTGCCTTTATTTCCAAGGAATACAGAATCAAAATTCATACTCCAGTGGTTTAAAATATCACTGAGGTTTTACGGGGGAAAAAGATTGGCAAGATTTGACCCATGAGAGCCCACAGGCTCTGGCACTTGTTTCCTACGGCCCTGCAGCCACCTCCACTGGCTGCCACAGCCCACACAAGAGATCTCTGTGCCACCTGTAGTGCATAGCACTGTACAACACCACACGACTGTTTTCCACATTCCCGGTGAAAGGTAAGGAGAATAAACCCTCAGGCACCTCCACTGCGGTGCCCTAAGGCTGGACCAGGCACAAGAGGCTGATGCCAGGAAAGGACAGGTCTGCAGGAGGACCTGATGTTCCAGGAAGGCTCAGCAGCTGGAAAGGCTGCTCAGGTGCTCTACAGGACCAATACAGCCCTCTGCACAAACTCGTCCTGTGCCCAAGGGCCCAGATGGCTGGAGGGGCAGAGGTTGCTTTTTCACTCCTCCACTGGACACTTTGGTGAGCAAGCTGGACCCTGAGCCTGGGGAAAGTTCAGCCCAGGAACATTTCATGAGCAGGGAAGGGGTGCAGGGTGGGGATTTGTTACTCAGAAATGCTCATAGGGCCTCTCTGCATCTGGCTCTTGCCTGAAAACACACACTTCCCTTGAAAACTAAGAAATCTAATTAAATGTTTGAGAAAAACTCTCTGTTCTAGCAGTCCCTGCAGCACACAAAGGCACGGTACATTTCAGCAGCTGCCAGCCAAAGGTCAGCTTTTTGTTCTTAAAATACACCAACACTCCTGTGTAACCACACAAGGACAGGGAGCATCCATCACAAAATCCTATGGCTTTATCATGCAATCAGCAAAGGCTGAAGCAAAAGGAAGGAGCCACGTGTGTCAGAACAACACAGTGTGCTAGCACCAGTGGGGCGCAGCAGTTCCCTGGCAGGCACAGTGCCCAGCCCCGCTCCCAGAGGCAGTGAGTGACCAGGGGTGCCCTGGGAGAAATCTGCCTGAGGAAGCTGTGCTTCGTCTTTCTCCCCTTTCCCTGTCTGGCTGTCCCCAGCAGCTCCTCCTTGGCTGGGACAGCACAGAGCTGGGGAACCCAAGCAGAATTCACAGATCTGGCTCCCACTGGCCTCCCACAGAGGAAAATGTGGCAATGAGAGTGTGATATACAGAGTTGCTGTTCATAACCCACTTTGCCTTTCCAGTCTCTCCTTGCTCCAGCTGCCACAGACCTACATAGTTTTCTTTTGCTTGAAAAGGAAGAAGGAAATGGAGCCGCAGGCTGTGAATGCTCAGCCTGTGTCCTTGGGATACTGGATCTGACCTAATCTTTTGGTATAAAAGTTTTAAAAGCCAATATTCTACTTCACTGGAACAAAACCTATGTCTTTGCTATAAACTGGTGAATCTAAAAGATGCACAAAGCTATTCCATTGAAAAAAAATTGTCCAGAATACTGCAGAACTGTCTGAACTTTTGCTGCCACATTATAATTGCCATTAGGCTCTTTGATACCCTATAATAAGAGATATGCAGGAGTCAAAGTGCTGAATGTACTTAGCAGAGCAAAGACATAGTGTTTGCCCTCAGCAGGGAGGGGGGAAGGAATCGACAGCAACGTTTGATCAGGTTCATTAGGCAGGTGAATCTGTCACCAGGATGCAACTGATGACATGTCTGAATATGTGATCCCATTGTCCGGGAAAGCATTAACAGCTTCAGGGCTTATCTACATAAACAATTAGAGCAGCAACCTAAAAAAATGCTGAAGTGACAGTTAATAATAAAATTTGTGGTCCCTACAGAGCTCTTGAGAAATCGTTACAGTGCTTCTGGCTCTGGGAGCAAGGGACTCTGGAGATGGAAAAGTGGCAGGGAAAGCACTGCCCCTTCCCTTCGTTGAAAGCTTTTCCAACAGCCTCTTTGCTGGTTCCCACAGTCACCCACAGCTGTCACGCTTTATAAATATTCCTTCTTTTTTTATTTATTTTTTTTTAAAGGACAAGATACTGTGCATCTTGCGGCAGCTCAGCTCTTTGTTCCTTTCTGAATGGGCCATTCTAGCCAGAATTTGTCCTAAATCCTGAAAGGAAGGTTTTGAGCTGTCCTTGGCTAGATTCACTCTAGATTTCAAGCTCCTGATGGCATGTGGCAGTTGTGTTTGCACTAATCCCTCTATATCAAGTGCTTCAGTTGGTCTAAGCTGCAGGTGGTTATTACGGCACTGACATATTAACAAAGCCTTGTTCCAAGTACAGTTTTGTAAAGACTGGAGCACAACATTTAAGTTGCTTTTATTTTCGTCTGCAGTCCAAAAATTTGCAGAGCCTGAGCCTCTTCAGTCTTTGAAGGACTAATCAATGAAAATGGCTGTGTGGTTCTGATCCTCCTGACATCAGGAACCAGCGGGCAGCTGGCGATGGAAAAGCTTTATACCATCCTTATTAACTTTCTTGTCAGTGGCTCCATGCAAAGAAGGGGAGGCAAATAATTCCATTTCATAGCTGGATTTCTCTCTGCTAACCATCGTTCTCAGCCTGGACAATGTGAATGTCTGGAAAACGTGATACCTTTGCCCACTGAAATTCCGCACTAGGGAAGTATCCATCTTTTTTTTTTCCTGAACCTGGTTCAGTGGTACTTTAGGAGCAGTGCTGATTTAGGAGCTCTGGTTTACCTGTTCCCTCCCTCTAGGCTTCATGATTGAGGTGAAGGGAACAATTTGAAAAATGCTGTGTAAAATGGGCTCCCTCCTAGCTGAGGGAGACCAAAGAGGTGAGGTTAGTGGGGTCAGCACTTTTACACTGGTAAAGAAAAAAGCAAACCTTGATTTCTTGGAATGTCTGTACAAATATAACTGTTTGAATGCCTGCACTTCCCCATCACACAATGTGTGGAGCAGCAGTCCCACAGATTGTATCTGCAGCAGATCCCTGTTGGGGATGGCTCTGCACAAAGCGGCGGATGTGATGCTGCTCCAGACACACAGCCCGGGCACAGGGAGCCAGCTGCTCTGGACTCCCTCCAACACACTGCCACGGCTGTAAGGGCTCACATGCTGTCTCCTGCTCTGTGACAGGCCGCTGCTGAAGTGCATGGCTCTCAGGCATCTTCCCATGGAAACACTGCTCTCTAGGAAGGCAGAGCTCCAGGGTCACTGGCATAAGCCAGCAGCCTCACTGCTGAACATTGCTGACAACCACTGCAGCAAAAGGCCAAACTTGAGACACTTGCATTCTCTTTCCCAACACTTAACGATTTCCTTCTGGCTGAAAGGAGACAGAACAACTACAAATAATTCATTCAAACCTTGCTGCTAGCAGCAAACACCCAACCCTCTATTCCCCACTGCAGTGTGGATGTTTGTGCTCCAGCATATTGCTGCAGTTGGAAAAGGTGAACTAGATACTATGGCACTGGTCTGGCAGGGAAAACGACCCTGCTCCAGCAACTGGCAATGCACCTGGAAATGATCATGTGAGAAAACAGAAATACAGAGGAAGGTGGAGAGGAACAACCTGGGAAAGCACTAGTTTGCAAAGTCTTGGTAATGTACAGATAGATCCCTTTTCACTTCTTTCCCATCTGATTGCATGGCAGATTCCTGATGGAGGTAAACAAGTTGGGTTAGATTTGACTTGGAAAAGCTGATAAGTTTCCAGGTGCACAGCGTGCTCTCCAAGTTTCCTAATCTGCCTGTTCCCATTCCTCATGTCGAGTGAACAAAGCAAAGGAAAAAGATATCTAGTTTTAACAACTGCTTTTCCATCCATCACACCCTGTTGGCTTCTTTCACTGAGTCCCTTGCAAATGAAGAAAATCATGCGAATTTGGAAAAGTGCACTGTCAGCTTGGCAGTGCACACATCCCGTATGGTCCCTCGCTCTTTCTTTCTCTTCTCCTTCCCCTAGCCCAGCTGGTGGACAGCCTGCCACGGAGAGGGGCTCTGCACATGGGTCTGTGGCCCTGACAAGCACAGGACGTGTAAGTGATCACAACGCAGGCTGTTACAGACTGTACGTGGCCCTTGGCTGCTCTGCCAGTGGCATCAAAGATTGTTCTCAAACCTTCCAATTGAGTAATTCTATGGGAAAATAAAGCCCTGATGAAATACCGACCTGTTAAACCAGGGATCTATGAACTCAGCTCACCTGAAGTGTTTCTCATCATGTTAAAAAAAGACCAGTGGTCTGCAAGACCTATTTACCCTCTGGTCTTTCCTCAACCTTGACAAGAAAGGTGCAAAACAGATCACTCTGTCAGGCAGATACTCTCAGGGTGAGAGGTGAAACCAACAACCAGGTCCACAAGCCTTTACAAATCTGATATGAATAACCACCACTGCAACCCAGCACAGGATTCTCGCAGGGACCTGCCCAGCAGAAGGGTGCCAGGTCCATCATGATGTTATTATTGGGAGCTGATCACACACCCAGGGGGTGCAGCCCTGAGTAGGCCAAGTGGAATGATAGCAAAGCCCATGCCAGCTGATGGGGCAGCCCACTTTTAAGATGCTGCTGTCAAGGAGAGTAGTTTAGCCAATGCCCAAAAGCTGATCAGTGCTGTTTGTCAGACCTTTTTGATTCCTCTTGCCTAACTTCAGCTGTCCAGAGCTTTGGTGTTCAGCTCATGTCATCGGCTCATCCCTTCCCCACCTAGGAGGGATGTCTGAAGTCAGTTTTTAGCTCTTTGGACAAGCCCATTTCTCCCTCATGGAGATGATGGGCTTCCACTAGATGATTAGTTAGCTTAAGTTAGCTGGCAGGAATTAAAGCTTTCCTCTTTAGCTATTTTTTTTTAACATTGCCATTTAAAACTCCCTCTGGAAAATGTTCAAAGCAGAAATACAATCTTCCTAGGGACTGAGAAAAGCTGGTTTCCTTTCTTACAAAGAAATCTGTCTTTCATGTAAAGGAAGTTCCTGGCACATGAAGCCACTCAGAGAAATCTGAAGTGCAGTTTATTCTCTCCTCTCTCTGAAGCTAAAGAAGAAAAGCTGATCACTCAGATTCCATTTTTGATGGAGACCACTGCTAACCTCCATAAAAGACCACAAACCTCATGCTGTCTTCCGTCAGTCAGCAGCAGAAAGACTGGAAGATACCTACAGCACTGCTATTCCAGCTTGCTAGGAAAATCTTTTGTTTTCCAAGCTAGAAAATAAAAGGCAAGCACCTTTCTCCCCATGATTTATAAAAACAGCAATACGCTTCAATTTAACAGCAGCTTTTACCCGTGAACGCTGAAGAAAAGAAGTAATAAGAACTCATGTAGCCCACACAAATTAAAGTCATATGAATTTTTTCATTGGCAAAACCAAAAGCTGGTGGGTGTTCTAGCCAATAAACTCCAACAGAAGACAACTTGGAAAAGAAGAGGCAAAAGCAGCTCTAGTATTTATAAATAAAAGACCTGAGGACATGAGATAGAGTATGTAAATGTGGACTTCACAGGAAAACCGAAACCAGTGAGGACCTGTAATAACTAGGTTGCAAATACTGCTGTGCAAGGTCTGTAGAAGAGAACACCGTGTAGCACTGAAGTGGTTGTCTGTAAGGAAACAAACCATGACAGTTTGGCCAAAATAAAAGACGGGTGAAAATTATCCCTCTGGGACATGGGGATGAGGTGGGATTGATCCCACAGGAATAGGAAGCATCTCTGAGCTATGTAAGCCATTGCACAGGGCCCTGATGAGATCTCAGAATAATACTCAGAGTTGTGGTCTCCCAAATGTAAAAGGACTGCATTAGACTGGAAGAGCTGCCAGGAAGGACTGTAGGGTGCCTCAGGAATCAAAACACCTATTTTGTACAGTGAGGCTAGAAAGGGAGTGGCTTGTTTACCCCAAAAAATATCACCATTGCATAATTCCAACAGGGCACACAAAAAGTGCCCAAACCAGCATCTGTTTGCAGGAACAAAGATGAATCATCCATGAATTGGCTTAGTCTTAAACAGAGTGTTTTATGAAATTCTGTGATGCAACATTTCCAGGTTGTATTCATCACCTAAATGATAAGCGTGGGTGCCCCACATAGGCAATGCGACCAATGAAGCACAGAAGCTTCCAGCAGCAGCTCCCAACCACCTTTTTGGCTCCATTAGATCTGTACTTTTTTGTTAGACAACAAAAGCTGGAGGCTGCAGGGCAGGCAGTGCGAAGGTCCCATCAGAGCTGCATTTGCTGCTCCCTGTGTGGACCAACAACCACTCACTGCCCCTCTGCCATACTGCTGGTGGTACCACATCAGGAGGTACTCAAACTGCAGCTTGTTAAACTGCTCCCAGCCCTCAGTACATCAAGCCCTCTGTGCATGGTCCTACCAGATCACTTGCAGAGCCAAGGAATTTCAGGAAGAAAGGACAGCAGGTAAAACACCCAGTGCTGCAAAAACTACCATCGGTTTGGGGTAAACACCAGGACACAGGAGATCAGATTTTTGCCTCTGAGGAAAAAAAAAATATTTCATGAACCAAGCAAGCAAAAGTTTCCTCAGAGTTTTATGGTTTGTGTCCTTTCAGCTCACTGCTGGAAATCTCTGTTCAGCTCAGTATCATTCTCTGATAGGTCCGAGACCTCTTCTCTGTTCTGTTATTGTCCCTCCCTTGCCCTTCACTGCTGCTCAACTGTGCTGCCTGGCTTGGAGCTACACAGCATGGCACAGGACACACTGCCAGATCTCAAACTATTGCCTGTTCAAAACCCACCCTAGTTTGGGTCTCTTTAACCTCTCCCTGATTTTCACAAAGCTTGTAGGAACCCTGAGGATTTTGAAGATCTGCCTCTGTGTCTCATTTGGCTGAAAGTGGCTCCAGAAGTTCCTGTCAGAAAAAAGGCAGCACCACAGTGAGTGTGTGCTTACTGCAACTCCTTAAACGCCAGCTCTGACCCTGCAAACTAGTGTCAGTCTGTAGACGGATATGCAGACACTGGCACTGAACCCTCTCATATTTGCCTTACACATTTGATGCTTTGAGGGGTTGAATACATCAATTTGCTTAGGAACTTCACTGCCAGCCCCAGGATCTCCTCCTGGAAAAACACTGGAGTAAACCTATGCTCCAGAAACAATTGTTGCATTTGTCATGAATTATTCTTTGACCTTTCTCTTTAGTTGGCTTTGCACTCCAATTAAACATAGAACAACTGTAGTGGCATGATTTCACATCTGATTCCTGCTGCCATTGGATATTATCTGAATTTTCCCAGGGCTGCATCAGATGGTGCTGGAAAGCACACGGCACAACTCAGACTGGCAAAATCACCATCTCAGAGCAGTGCAGCTTTTGCCACAGAACTGTATGTCAATTATTCAACAAAGCAGCAATTGCAGGGAACAGCTGTCAGTTCCTCTGGATATGAACTGTCACTAGGAGAGCAACCAGCGTTGGGAAAAAAAGCATTTCTGATCAAAAAACTCAAGAGAACATTGTTAACAGCTGCAAAGAAGAAGAATCAGCATTTCTGGCTTTCTGTTTAGAGATGCTTGCACAAATAAACTAGTTGAATGAATACACCCTGATTTATGAAAGGATATGCCAAGCCTGGTCAGCGCTGGGGCCATCAAGTCCCAGGGCCAGCCAGTGGCACTCAACCCATACCTTGGTGCAGCAGCCTGGGAGCAAAGGAGTTGCCCCATGACACACAACACTGAAGCTCCCCTTATGTCTTCAGGGCCAGATCTGTTGTCCTGTGGCAGTGCATGGGACTACACTTGAGGAAAGCCCTGCAAAGGCAACAGCTGAACCCCAGCAAGGGAGTGAGCATGGAAGGAAACACTGCTTGGACCACCTGAAGCTGGTTTTGTAGCATGAAGGTACTCATGCTGTTCTAAGCAGCCGTGATCTTGGTCCAAAAAGTGGATGTGACTTACCACCTAAACCCACCAGTCTCTCCAGTCCTGTAGATGGTATATGCTGGGTCACCCAGGCATTTAGGGACTGTGTTACAGAGGCGTTCAGCCTTTCTGCATTTCTGCAGGTGGGTGCAACTCTACACTACGGCTTTGAAGCTGTGGAAATCCAGTGTGAATGTTGTGACTTGGACGTTATCCAGCTCTTTTCAATGGCAACCCCAGTACACTCAGCAAATCCTATTTTTAATTACATGAAAAATTGTTACCTTCACATACCATATGAAATGTGTTTTCATTCTGTCCCTCAATTTTTTAAGACTATCACATCTTCCTTCCATTTGTCTCCACCCAAGATAAAGTGTTGTAAAGGCTGTTTCTGTGCAAGTTTGTGTGAATGGGCTGTACATACCCAGGGATGAGGATGGAGAAACAGTTGCTGGAGAAACAGCAGGAAAGTACAGCTGGGAAGGTGTGACAGTCTGCACAGGACTCTGGAGCTGAAACCACACGGACTGAGAATTTCAGTGTGCCAAGGGCCCGCTGAAACCCCGCACGGCACAGCATTTACTGCCTCACAACCACCCAGGACTGCCCACGGCCAAGGAGCGGGCAGCTAAGCCGGGCACAGGCCACGGCCCTGTGAAACACCCGGGGAAATGAAGAACGTGGGGCTTTTCCACACAGCTCAGAAGCCACCGAACCGTTCCGTCCGAGCCGAGCCCAATCCGCAGCTACCACCCAGCTGGGCAGGCTGGGGAGCAACACGGGCGAGGGGCTCCCTGGGGGCAGGGCCGCCACCCAGAGGCACCTCGGACCCACGGGCGGGAGGAAGGTGCCGGGAGGAGCCCGATGGCACTCGAGGACAGACACAAGACTGTGCTGCAGCTGAGGAGCGGCGGTGCCGTGCGGCAGCGCCGGGCAAAGCGGACGGGAGCGGGACTCCCGCCCCAAACTCCCGCTCGGCCTCTGCCGCTGATCGCGGCCTTCGCGCTCCGGCTAAGTTGATTGCCCCGGCAGCCGCCGTAGCCCCGAGCGGTGCTGGGAGATGGCGGCGCGGGGGCTGACGGGACATGTAGTCTGGATGGGAGGGCTGGTGTATTGGCGGCACGTTCCCCGGCGCCGCCCGGGAACTACAAGCAGCGGGAGCGGCAGGGCGCGCGCAGGGATGGCGGCCCCCTTGGTGCTGGTGGTGCTGGCGGCCGTGACGGTCCGCGCTGCGCTCTTCCGCTCCAGTCTCGCCGCCTTCATAGCCGAGCGCGTCGAGGTGGCGTCCCCGCTGAACGCCTGGAAGCGAGGTGAACCCCGGCGAGCCCCCGCGGAGGGGCCGGGGCGGCGGGACCCCCGCGCCAGGCGGGCAGGGCCTGGCCCCGGCCGAGCGCCGCGCTGGGAGCGACCCCGCGGGGACAGCACCGGGCTGTGCCCCGGGCAGGGCCGGGCCCCGCTCGTCCGGGTCCGACCCGGAGCTGCAGGGAATGCTCCCGAGCAGCCGTGCCCAGGAACAGCCGGCGGGAGGGGCGCGAGGCCGGCGGCGGGCCGGGGCTGCACTGGGCACACGTGGACACACCGGTTGTGTCACGCGTGTACACAAATGGACGTGTGATAAACCCGGCACTGAGCGTGTGGGTCCAGCAGCCTGGACCGAGCCGCTGTGGTTGGGCTGTGTCTGCACGAACATTGTCTCGCGGTGTGAGTGCCACTGCACGGCTCCCGGTTCGCGCAGGGCTACTGTCATTTTCCGGGTTCAGTTTGTGGCCCCGCACGTTGTTACCAACACGATTCAAATTCTCTTCCGAAGGCTGAGGTACAGTGTAACTGGGGCTTTTCAGTGACATTCATCTAAGCCCATAAGGAGCCTTAATTCATTTAAAAGACAGCCCTTCGAGAAAATAATACCCAGCTATTATACAGGTAAAAGTATTTGCAGTTCTGGGTTGGAAAAGAGTGGCCCAGATTAATAAAGGTCAAAAGTTCAAATACATGTGATGACCTGAGGCCTCTGCTCCTCTGTATGAAGCACTTCACACAATTGAATTTTTTTATCTTACCTTAGACCATCAAGGTAGGCATCTAGATGGTAAGGAGAACACTTAAGGTCACTTCAAAGTCTGGGCTGTCACCACACAGGGAGTTTGTGGCAGCCAGAATCTACTTGTCCAGAGTTTCACTGAACTGAGGCCTCTTATTGCTTCCTGCAGTCTCCTCCCTTTGCCCTCTGTTGGGAATGGACCAGCAGCAATGGACCCATTTCCCTTGGCCCTTTTCACTGTATACACTGCTCAGTCCCAGGGAACCTTTGTGCTCAGGAAGGTGAACTGCCTATGGAAAAGCATGCACGTGCATTGCAGGGCAAGCTGTAATTCCATGATCTTGAAGGAGCCAAATTAAGGCCGTAAAATGTATTTTCCACAAGGAATTTTCAACAACAGATAAACCTTTTAGCTTTGCATGGTGATATGTGTTCATTTCTGTTCTTCCATTGTAATTTTGGACATTTTAGACCTCTCTACATTTAATTAGGCAAAACAGTTCAAATTTGATATAAATGTTGTGGTTTGTTCTGTTAGAATTATGTATTTTTCCATCATAGATGCCACGTGTCACCAAATAGGTGACTTAAAATCAGGCAGTGTCGTACATAGGATTTATATAGAGTTCAGTGTAAAACATTTCAGCTAGAACATTTTTAGCTGAAACAAATAAATAGGTTATGAGTGCCCATGCAGGAATATGCATGGGAGAGAATCAGTTCTAGCTGGCTGTTGGCTCTGTGAGGTTTAGTGTTATCCATTCAGTGTGAGATTCTTACAAGTGTGGGTGTTTTAAAAGCTGTGGTTTTACCATGATGAAGTCTGTCCCTTCCCGCATTACAGGGTTCTAATGCAGGTGTTTTGTCTGTGTTTCAGTGGTCGAAGGATTGGCTCTGCTGGATTTAGGGGTCTCGCCGTATTCTGGAGCCATTTTTCATGAGGTTGGTTTGCATGCTTCATTTTAAATGTGATATTCAAGTGGCACATGTCTTAGTTTTGCAGCTGGCGGCCTGTTGTGTCCCAAAGGCTTTAGAGAACCTCAGCTCATGTAGTTATTGTGCAATAATTGTAGTGACCATCATGAGTCTGTTAATGACAGAGTATCTCACTGTGCAGGTGATAGATATCACAATATTTGCTACTGCATATAGAAAGTCTGAGACAGGGGAGCTCTGTAATAAGTGAAATATTCTGTTCACATCCAGATGTTTCTGTCAGCAGAAGCCAGAGCAGGGAGACACAGTGTCACTGTGAGTCTGATACCGTGTACTGGGTAACAGTAACTGAAGTTTCTGCATTTGCAGAAATATTGAGACTAGCACAAACATGCGGTTTCTTTCTTCCTCATCTTGAAAATACCTCATTCCTAATGAGGAATGAAGCATTTTAACTTAAGCACCTGTGGGAGTTTGTGCACTCAAGTGGTCTTATTGATATGAAGGTACACTCACACACAGTGTCACCTGGGGGAGGCAGGTACTTTGTATCCCTCTGAAAACTGGTTTCTTTTCAATAAATTCTCCTTCTCTAAATACAGTTTTCTCCCAGACTGTGAAATACTTTCCCATGCTTATTTAGATGTTATTTATAAAGTATTTTAAAATAAATCTATTTTCTCACAGCGAAGACTGAATTTACAGCATATGAATATACTACTTCCAGATTAAGCTTTTGTGCAATAGGAATAATTCAGAAACATGCTTTTCCTCTTACCCTAGAATGGAAAAGCTGTGGGAGTAAGAGGATGATAGGACTGTAGTCCTACTGCTTTATGTTTTTAACATCTTTCTTATTTTTGCATTATAAAACACACATCTAAACAACAGGCTCAACAGTGAAACCAGCTACGTAGGAAATCTTTCAACAGTACCTGTAGATATCCTGAAAATAATAGGTTCTGTAGGGAAAAAAATCATTTCCTAGAGCTGGTTTTTGTATGCTTTCTTTTGTAAGTCTCTCAGTAGTAGCAGAATTGAAAAGTTGGAATAGAATACAATTTTCAAAGTTGATGGTGTCTTTAATAAAGCGTATCGAGGACTCTGCAAGGAATAAGGCCAGTAAATGTGCTTTGAATAATCACTTAGCTCTGAAGTACCAATGTTGGCGAAGAGGCCAAAGAAAATTACTTTTGACAGTGGCTTGTAGTACTAAGTTTTCCTCATCAAATTAATGATGTATTTTATCTGGACAGTATTTGACATGGATTTCCCTTCTGTTCACTTTTAGACCCCACTGATAATCTATCTCTTTCACTTCCTAATTGAATATGCTGAATTGGTGTTCATGGTAAGTGCTCCTGGAAAGCTCCTTTTGAAAGGCCCCTTTCAGGGAAATGCTGAGTGTGACTTTCAGTCCTGCAGGAATCAGGGACCTTCAGCCTCCCTGTAGCTCAGATTCCTGCTGAGCTCACATTTAATTAGAAAGGCAGCTTTGCCTGTACAAACCCACTATTCAGGCTTTTCGCTTCTTGTACATATTCCTTCTTTTTGTGAGTTTTTGCTTAGATAAAGTATCCCCACAGAAGGCTAAGAAGGTGTCGGTTTATTTCGGATTTCAAAGGTAACAAAATACTTTGTCACCCCAGCCTAATCCTTACACTGCTGTTTCTCACTAAACCCATTGCCAAATGCCAGGTCTGCAAAGAGCATAAATGGGTACATCTTCCAAATGTCTCTTGTAAATTGTTGTCCAAGTTCTGCATAGTTCAGGACAGAAATCCTATAGCTGGCTGCACGTGGCACCCAGTGGAGCCTCTGTCCCCCAGTCCCTGCCAGGCAGGGCTTGTGCAGAGATAACAACCTTCTGCCCTGGGCTAGTGCTGGTTGGTCAAATGACTATGCTGCTGCCTCGGAAGTTTAGGACAGCTCAAGGCACTGCTGGATTAATGGCCAGAGGGGTTTAACCAGCTGGGCACTGCCAACTAGACCAGTGATTATTGTCCTCACTTGCTTCAATTTCTTTCCTCTTAATTTCCCATTCTCTTGTTTTGTAAATATTTGGTACAGTTCGAGCTTGCAAGGTAAACCCGTGGTATGTAAGGGCACTGTACAAATCAGCAGTCCAGTGTTTTTAAAGCTTGTGTTTTCTTCCCGTGAGCTGAGTCAGAGTAGCCTCCTTATTTGCTGCTGACCAATATCTTTTCTTCTTTGTTTATTTTGCTTACAATCAGTCTGTCTGTCCGTTGTTTTTTTAGATAACTGATGTGCTGACTGCTGTTGCCCTTTACTTGGCCATCCAGGACTTCAACAAAGTTGTGGTAAGCTGACTGGTCATATTTTAATGATAAACAAACATGAGAACTCAATGTGGCAAACAACTGAGGTATTTTAAGTTTTGTTGTGGCACTATTACAATATGAAACACACACTGCATGTGAATGATGATCACAGTAGTGCACAATCTTCTACAGCCTGAATGTTTTGCCTTGGAGAGGGTCTCAGCACACAGCATGAAGTAATACGCAGACTAGAAATGTGTAAAGGAAAAAATAAAAACGTCCAAGGATGCTGAGGTGACATAAATCATTCTAGTGAGCATGGTGAAAGTCTGACACCAACTATTACTCATTCACTTCAAATTATACGTATGTGTATTTGGAGGTGAGTGATTCCTTCCAGCTCTCTCTCAGAAGTAGCTCAAAGAATAAGCAGTGCTGTGCTCTCTGCAATTCCAGAGGGACAGGGATTCACTATCAGCATCAACAAGGAGGCTACATTTTCTACAGCGTCTGTGTGGTCTCCCATCCAGCTATGTGCTTGTTCCTTGTCCTCTGACTTTGAGGTTGAAGAAATAACTCTGCAGTAGAACTGCAGACATGTAAAAATCCCACATGTGAGTTACTTTGCTTGTTGAGAATTTGCCAACATCTCTGTCTTTCTGTCTCACCATTACATAGTTCCGTAGGTTCATATTTCAGATTTCTCTTTTGTCTCCATGGAGAGCCTTATGGAACAAGAGAGATGAAAGAGAGATTTAGCCTAGAGGTATCCATCTTCAAAATAACAGACTGCATACTTCTGAATCTTGGGTTTTCACTGGCTTTCAGTGAATTTAAAAAGACAGCTTTTTATTAGAAATCCAAACTGGCATCAGGAAGATTGAGAGTATTCAACTCTAGTGTGGTGAATTCACTGTCAGCTGTGTCAGGAGCTAGACACAGGTAACTAAGGAAGTTCAAGTAAGTAGACATCTGCTTTCTCTTGAGTCTCACTTCAGTTGTTAAGTATTTGGGAAAGCAGAGGGTGTTTTGCTCTGTTTGTACAACTCCTCACATAACTAGAGTTTTGGCTCATACTCAGGGCTCAGGTATACTCTACAGTAATACAAACCCCACATAATTGGCTGAGTAATATGAAATAGAATTACATAACTAATATGAAACAGTGGCTTTCTTCTCCTGACAGTCTTTGATCATTCTCCCTTGTTCAGTTCAAAAAGCAGAAACTCCTAATAGAGCTGGATAAATACGCACCAGATGTGGTTGAGCTCATCCAGACACCCATGGAGATGCACTACATCCCCCTCAAGGTAGCACTATTGTAAGTATTGCTCTTGTAGGCTGCAGTGAGCTGCTGTGGTTCCTCAGCTCCCTTTGGTTTTATTTTTCTCATTTGGGGCTTCAACATTTGTTAAAGGTTGGGTTTTTTCCCTGGAAATTCTGAATTTCCTATTGGCCCTGAATACTCTGCTAGAAAGTGAAAAGCAGATGCCTTTGCCCATGTTTGTTGCCAGCAAGTAAATTTACTCAGGCCCTCCAAGACAGGCTCAACAGCATAAGGTAGCAATTTGGTAGCAAGAATGTTGTGTCTGCACAGATCACATCCCCATTTATTTTGCTTGTATGCTAATATTATCAAAATTGATTCTATGCCTTCCAAATGGTGTCTTTTCAGAAAAATTAGGAGAATTTCTGAGCAGTTGGACAAAATGCATGCTGAATGTCACAAGCTGAAAATCCCAAATTGCTTATTACAGTTCAAAGATGTTTTCAGGTTGTCATAATAATTTCATGTCTTGGTGTTCCACTGTATACTAAACATTTTTTTATTTCAGAAGACTTCAACTAAAATAAATCATATGCAAGCAAGATACGTACTGTTAACAAATTTTTTTTAATTGGTGTTTTGACACAGAGAAATTATCTGAATTATTCTGTGTCAGAGAGAGTCTCCGTTAGATAATTTTTAATTTTTTTTCTCATTTTCTCATGGATTTTTTAAATGGGAAATTCCCCATGGCAAGAAGGGTAGAACGGGTAAATTGCAGTCTGTTTTGCTCATTACCACAGTAAAGCTGGCATTAAATTGTACCTGTCCTGCCGTAGGCTGGCCCTGTAAAAACACTGGAGAAGACAGACTGAAGGTCAGAGAAGTAGGAAAATACAAAGAGATAATTAGGAAATCATGAGCCCTGTCTACTCACTTTGATGATTAATTTAGTTATTAGCAATGCTGGTGGGTACATTTGGGTTATTGTATTAGCTTATTGTATTGGTAGTCCTTCCAAACCTTTTACTGTGCTCTCAACCTAGTTAAATGAAATTATTGTAGTTCTCAGTTTCAAAGGCATCCTTGCCAGCTGAAGTGTGGCTGCATTCTGGACAGGAAAAAGTGTTCAGAGTGTGCTGTCTGTCTATAATTCCAGTTGGAATGTGCCAAACTTGCATAGCTGGCGGGTTTTGTGCTCACATCGGGCGTGGTGAATATAAATGATTGCTCTGCCACAGTGCACTTGGGTTGAGGGAAACTCTGCTCATGTCTCAGAATTTGTTTTCATCTTACCTTCTTATACTTCTTCAGAGTAGATATGATAGCAGAAAAAGTTTACTTTGGACCCAATAATCCTAGATCTGGCTGAATAAATGTACAATGTTTCTGCAAAGCAAGAAACACTTTTGGTAGTTGTTTTCTAGGCCGGAACTTGCATTTTGGAGGTCTTCCCAACTCTCTTTTCTGCAGTGGGCTCCCTGTGGCCACTGTATCCAGGGCTACAATCCCAAGGTCTGGTTTTTGCTCCAGATTGAAGAACCTGTTCAGCTGAATTAATTTGCTGATGAGAGGATCCCATCAACTGTAAATAAAGTGCATCTGTTTTTTCTTTGAACATCTCTTTAATTAGATGCCGTCTCCTTTGCATGTAACCTGTGCCTTGCTCTTTTTCAGTTACCTGTTAAACCCCTACTCTGTGATGTCTTGTGTGGCAAAGTCCACCTGCGCCATCAACAACTCTGTCATTGCATTCTTCATTTTAGCTACAATAAAAGGTAACACAACAAAGAAAAAAGGGTTCTTTATGACTTTCTAGGAAGATTATAAATGTAGCAAAATTTAAATCCAGGTGGAACTTTACAGGTAAGATTGCTACAAAGATCTCAGTGAAACCCAGCAGAAACAGGACTGGAGCTAAGTCAAAGTTCTACCTGAAATCATGAGATCAAGAGACTTTATAGTTAAGTGAAATCTTATTTTAAACTCAGTGCACCCAGGAGTTTTGTCTCTAAAAACTGACTCCTTTTCCTGGATGGCTTCAAATGGTTTTCTGTTCAGGAAGAAATGGGTCTGTGTATTGGAGGACATAATGCTCTGTTGCTCTTCTTTTGTACATGAATGTGCACTTAAAGTGTTGTACACAATTTATTTTCAAAGTTTATCTGTGAACTTTCCTTCAAAAGCAAACATTTACCTGCAGCTGGGATTTGGCTTTCACTCATAGTTGTAAATACAGTTTGAATTCACTAACTGTGCTTTGGGGAAATAGAAGCAGTAACCAAAGGCCTATACCAGCACAGCTGAATAGATTATGTCAGAGTAACTGTTTCATTCATCTTGTGCATAATGTCAGCTTTCTGTTTCTTTTATGACTCTCCAGGGCTAAAATCTTTTAGCACATGTGATTTTAGGAGTTCTTTGGTAGATCAGAGGAAGGGTCACTGATCTCGTCTCCAGCAGGGCCCAGACCCAGGCACTGTGAAAAAAAGCTGATGTAGATGGTTTTCATTAGTGTTTCCAAAGGGAAGTTTTCATCTAATTATTGGCTAGTTGAGTCAGGAGAGACTTCCATTTAAAAAGTGTTTGCAATAGCAAACATGTGGGATCTGTTTAGTTAAACGGATTTTTAACTGTTCGTGGATACCTTAAGACCAATACTTTGGTCACAGACAAAAATGTAGTGGCTGTCTCTTATGGTTTCTCCCTGACTGGGAATGTGGCCATCTGGGCTTTAAAGTAGACAAAGAGAATATCAGATTATGACTGTGATTTCCGGGAATCAGTTCTTTAGATCTGTGAAAAACTGAACACTCGATAAGGTAGAGGATAGGGAGGTTTCTGTCAGGAGAGTGTAGTTGCAGAGTGGAGAAGGCTCATTGGCAGGTAACCCTCTATTTTCTCTTTCAAAGGTGAGACAGAGAGAAGCTCTCCGAGTGTGTGATGTCAGGCCGGCTGTTGGGCCAGTGCACTGAGTCAGGGTTCTTGCTGTCTAAGCTGCATTTTTACAGAGCCCTTCCATCTAGTCTGTAGCTATAAGCAGGCTTATATTTTTGTTGTTTAACCTGAAACCTTTTGGACTTGATTTCTGATCTTGGCAGGTGGGAAATGTAAGTACTCAGCACTGAGCTCAGCCTGAGACATCTCAAATAAAGCTGCTTCAGTAAAGGCATTCATATTTTTGAGACCACTTGGGAAAGCTGTGCTAATCCTTTCTGTGCCTCAGTTTTGGCTAATGCCACTTCATTTCTTCAGCTGCAGACTTTCGCTTGCTCTCTGGCTCAGAGCTTTGCTGAGGCCTTGACACATTCTGGTGTTGAGGTTATCCAGCATGCCCAGTGTAACAGCTCTTACATGCATATATGATATTAACAGCAGCCAGCATGGTCTTTATATAGACTGAATTACATTAATCTCTGTTTGTGAATGCCAGGAGATGATACAAACCAGTCAGTGGTTCCTTCATGTGGAATCAGTCGTTCTCCTTTCAAAATGTAGTTAACAAGAGGACACCCTCCAGGATACATTCTGCTAAAAACTCCTTTAAGTGGTGTCCTAATATTTGTGAATCCCCCGCAGAGGCTTATGTATTTCTTCCCATTTGGACTTCCTGTCTGTATGGCTGTTAATAGTAAATGTTCCTTACAAATGAACATTTTTTGTCTTTGCAGGTAGTGCCTTCCTGAGTGCTGTGTTCCTGGCCTTAGCAACATACCAGTCACTCTACCCTCTCACACTGTTTGCTCCAGCCCTTCTTTACCTTTTGCAGGTAGATGATTTCTAACTGGTACTCATTGTCTTCTTGTAGCTGTTCAGGGACAGTCCTTGGCTATTGAGAGGGGAGTCAGGCAAATGCAGAGTTTCAGAAAAAGTGACTGTCCTCAAGCCATGACAAGTTTGAAACCTTAATGGGAATGCATGAGTGGAGAGAAGGGAGCAGGAAGTCATCTACAGAACTTGCGCAAAATAAGTCCTGTTCTTTGTGTCATGTGAATAGCAATGAGGGTTTTAGAGCTGGAGAAGTTCCCTTGCACTGACATAGATCACTGAGCTGCGTTAGCATGAGGAGCTGTGTGTTTGAATTGCTCAAACTCAGAAATGCTGATTTGGGGTTTAGTGGCAAAAGGCATGTGCTTGTGAAAGAGACTGGTTGTTCTTTCTCCCTCTCCATTAACAGGACCCCTGAATTCCAGCAGGGCTGACCTTGCTAGTTTTATTCTGCTGTGGGAGCAAGGTGAGGCTGTGACCACCAGCAGAGGCTCAGCCCACTTCACAAGTCACTTTGAGATCATTTGTATTACTTTTGCCATTCTGAAATGCTGCTAGTGTGCGTTTCACCAATCTTTCTTGGTTGCTTCTGATGATGATTTTTATAGCTAATCTTAATTACAGGTTCATTACACCATATTCTTAAATCTCTGCGCTTCCGAACAGAATGAGAGTCAGTTACAGTTCATTTACTTTCTCTGACTGTCTGGCATGAATGTCTCTTACTTTTTTTCAGAAATTTTGTTATTATTACTCTTTGCAAGACAAGAACTTCTGCAGAGTCAGTGTTGCTTTTTCAGTTTGGTAATTTTTAGGAGAATTTGCTTTATCTTTTTTACATTTTGGTCTCATTTGTTCTCTATTAACTTTATTCAAAGTAAATTGGGAGTAAAGTACAAGCATTATACATCACATTCAACAGTAAGAAGTGATTTGATATGTGATTGCCTAATTTGCAACTTTTAAAGGCAATCACGCCTTTTATCTAAATTTGTAAATGAACTTTCCTGCTTTCTTTGTGCAGAACTAGATCGCTTTTCTCCAACACTTTCCAATCTGTCCTGTCAAAAATTGTTGGTAAACTTGCTTGCATAGTTCCAGCAAGTGACATTAAACATGCTGTGACTGAGAAAACAGAGCGTGCTTTACACAGAGCCCAAGCAGTTAGGACAGGCTCTCTGCACATCTCCTGCCATTGCAAACCCCAGTACCCAGTGGAAAAGCCACATCACTGACCTGGAGATGCAGAACTCTGAGTGATTCCCAAAGGTGTTTGCCCCTCCGTATTTGCCTGTACAAATGCACTCAGGAGACTTGTTGGAATGAGGTACCTGTATGTCATGTGACAGGAGCTTGTGGTTGACTTGTGATGAGGACGTGTGGCAGTGGCAGCACTACAGCAGTTGTCTTTCAGGAAGCAACCTTTCAGAGGAGCTCCTTTGTGCATAGGAGCCCAGTGGATGTCCTCTTTCCCTGATTTTTAGCAGAGCAGGAGTGCCAGGCCCAGCGGTGGAGACCTGTCACCACAGGATGGTGGGTCATGGAGCAGGGCTTTCAGTCAGCCTGTTGAGGGGTTCATGCAGTAGAAGACAGGCAGCAGTGCAGTACTGTAGACACGTCAGATATGAGTGTAGCTCTGAGGAGCTGTGTGTAAATTGTACACAGAGACATGACTGCAAGGAGAAATGCCCAGCTTTGCTGCTGTATTGTCAAGCACAGTTCTGGAAACACATGCAACGTGTATGACTTACTTGGCCAGAGTGAGGAACATCAAACAAATTGTGCTTGAGAGCTGTTCCATCCAGTGCCCTAGTGCCAGTGTTTGATGCTTTCTTTGGCCCATTTAAGATGATGTGCTGAACACTCAGGCTTTCTTGTGGCTCTACCTGACAAGGTGCTTCTCGTTTACTTCCAGCGTCAGTTCATACCCGTCAAACTGAAAAGCAAAAGCTTCTGGCTCTACACCATACAGTATGCATCCCTGTACCTGTGCAGCCTGGTAGTGATCATCTGCCTCTCCTTCTTCCTCCTCAACTCCTGGGATTTTATCCCATCTGTTTACGGGTTTATGTGAGTATAAGGTTTCTTACTGGTGGTGTTCTGTCTGGCCCCCCGCCCTGTGTTGTTTATGTCCATCACATATGAGTGCCCCACTGCCTGACCCAAGAAGTGTGGCATCTGTGATTTACTGGCAATGCAAGAAAAGAAAGAACATGTGGAGGAGAGCACCCAGCTTCTGTTAATTAACAGCAAAAATTAAAGACAGGAGATGTTTTCCACTCAGGTGATTGGAAATCGTTTCACTGTTGAGCTACCATGGCTGGGAAATTTTTGTCTCTGGAGAAATATTTGGTTTGGAATGGTTTAAATCCTGCTGGGGCATTGGGAAGGATTTGCCAGCAGGATTTGAACCTGCTCTCCACATTTTGTCACCCCTTTGTTTTCCATAGGTTTACAATTCATCCAGTAGCATAAAATTTTTAATTAATGTAACAGAAGCAGGCCAGTGGAAAACAACCATTTAAAATTTTGCCTTGTCTTTTCTTTTCAAATTTCAGCCTTTCTGTTCCAGATCTGACTCCCAATATCGGCCTTTTCTGGTACTTCTTTGCAGAGATGTTTGAACACTTCAGTCTTTTCTTCGTATGTGTGTTTCAAATCAATGTGTTCTTCTACACCATTCCCTTGGCAATAAAGCTAAAGTAAGTATGAGTGTGTTTCTCTGCTACTTTTATTACTCTTAAGTTGTCCAGTCGGACCTTATGATGCTGGAGTCAGATGTCTATCTACAAACCCAAAAAAGATTTTTAAGAGCATCTGCACTCCTCATTTCCCATAGTTTCTGTCTCTCTTCCTCTTAAATAGACTTGGGCTCTGCAATGCCAAAATGTGTTGGAAACTTCAAAAGAGAGAGCAGAAATTGAGGCTGTAGAGGTGCCTGCTCTCTGCCAGCATAAACCAGTGTAGTCAGAAAGCAAGAACTCCTGGCTGGAACTTGGAGTTCTTTATGGTCAGAAAAAAAGTGACAAGTTGGGGACTTTCCTAGCTGAGTGTACTGACAACATTAGCCTTCTTTCTGCTAAAAACACCCATTAACACACCTGGACTCTCAGTGAACGGAATCTTTTCACGTGAAATGATACAGACATCACGGTGTACCAGCGAGATAACTCTGGGCTTCTCCAAATCACTGTCAGAGCTGGGGAGGAGCAGCACAGGTGACCGATGGTAGAAATGTGTGTGAGTGAAGCCCGGGGTTTCTGGGTGAGGGCAGCGGGCAGATGTGCCTCCCCTGACACTGCTGCTCTGCAGAGCAGCTCCAGCTGCCCCACTCAGCACTTGGAGTCTTGTCTGGAGAGAACAGGAGTGCGAGAACCACAGAGTCTCCTTTATAGGAGGTGTGCTCCCACAGCACATCTGTGCCCTTGCCCATGCTTATTTCCAGTTCCCAGAGACCTACTGCATCCTCTTATCCTTTGTTTCTTTTCCCTTCCAGGGAGCACCCTGTGTTCTTTATGTTTGTCCAGATCGCCATCATTTCCATCTTCAAGTCCTATCCCACTGTGGGAGATGTTGCACTGTACATGGCTTTCCTTCCAGTCTGGAGCCACCTTTACAGATGTAAGTCCTTTGTGCTTGGTTATTCCTTATCTGGAATGGCAAAGGGCCTGCAAAATAATTGTCACCACTAAACCAAACCAGGCCCTTGTCCACAGGCTCTCATCGCCTCCTTGGCATGTCTGGAAGGAGGCTTGGTTTTTTGGGTTTTTTTTCCAGGTGATATAGTCCCTAACATGTCTTTAGGACTGGGCTTGAAACTGGGCAAGGAGTACCTTATTTTCTAAGGGTAATAAGGAGTATTCCTTACTTCTACTAAGAAGTACCTTATGAGTATCTTATCTTCCCCACTCTCCAAGTTGTTCTGAAGATTAACTTTTTTATAAGAGCCTTTCACAGTCCTATACAATAGATATGGCTTATTTGAAGTGCATTCATCGTCCACGTTTCACTCCCATTTAAGGTTGTGTGATTTGAACAGTGCTCCTGCAACTGGTGAGTCCCCCAGCCCTAAAATGCTGCACTTTGCAGTGATTCTTTGTTTTGCATCTGCTTGTTTGCTTAGAGTGAAAGTAACTGAACCGCTCTGAGCAATTGTCCAGTTTTTCTTAAATGCTGCTTAAAGACCCTTTTTATCTCTAGAAATCACTAGGGAGCTTCCTGAGGATTTTCAGGCTCAGTCTTTAGAACCTGCTACGCTGGAGAGATTTGGAAGTGCTGTGTTTTTCCTGGTGTTTCTTGCTTAAACCACCTGCTTTGACCGACCCTGCGAGGTTGTCCAGGCCTTTTAGGGCAGCCTTCTCCAAGCCAGGCCAAGTGTGTTCGTGGACAGCTCACCTGCCTGTTGTGGGAGACATTATCAGGAGTCAGGAGACTTGGAGATCTTCTGCTCTAGGTTTCAAACTCAGGAGGGAGAGCTGAGGCCAAAGCAGCTGTGATCAGACAGGGCTGGGAGCCCCACGCTGCCCCTGAACACATTGCAGTTGTAGCAGGTGATGTACTGCTGAGAAGTCCTCACTCAGTGTAGTTCAGTTGCGTGTTCCAAGCATCCAGTGAGAGAGACAGTCATCTGTCACATGCTTCCACCCCAGAGTGTGTGAACAGACCTATTGATCAGGAAGTTTAAAAGAGGTGTGAACATGTTTGGATGTGACAGTGCTCTTAAAACATCAGCTGCCTTCAGCTGCAGTGTGATGGGGAGTCTTTAGTCTGCTTCAGGGACTGTAGCCTAGCACCAGCAGCACAAGTGCCAGGATGGATTACAACACTGCTGCCAAAGCATAGGCATAAGCAGTTCACAGAAAACAAAATTGCTTCTGGCCTAGTAGTTCCCAGCTCTTTTACACAAAGTCGTGCTTGGTTTTTGTCCATCTGACACATACTCGGGCAGGCTGATGGATTCTGGCTGCATTTGCACCTCCAAAGGTTGTGTTTGTCAGCCCATTTGGCCTGTAGGAGTTTCCTCCTTTTATGGAACTTTCATTTCCTTGCCAAGTCCTGAGGAAATCTCTCTTTTCGTATGACCCACAGGTTCATTTTTTTCCTTTGTCATCAGCTTGATGAGGCTGGGGATTGACGTGCTCTGCTCTCTGAATTGTGATGCTGCTGGAAAGGCCCCTCTCCATTCTGCTGTTTATTGTAGTGTAGACACCAAAAAGCCGAAATATCCAAGGAAGAGTGTTTGGAAGCAGGACCTAGAAGGAAAGAGCTACAAGGGAGGATTTCACATTGAAGCAAAGACAGAAGTATTTATTTTAAAGAGAAATACAGTGGATTTCTTATAAAAGCTGCACAGGAAGTTATTAGAGCAAATTGTGAAAGGTTATTGGAGAAAAGTATGTGTTGGCAAGTGCCTCTCACCCCCTGCACACTTCCTAAGTACCACTGCTGGTTGTGTGAGTATGGCTGCTCAATAATACATTATTTTAACAGCTTGGTTTTCTTTTGCAGTCCTCCGGAACATCTTCATCCTGTCATGTGTGCTCATTTTCTGCACCTTCCTGTTCCCCGTTCTGTGGCATCTATGGATTTATGCAGGAAGTGCCAACTCCAATTTTTATTATGCCATCACATTGACTTTCAACATAGGGCAGGTCAGTAGAGCGAGGCCGTTGAGGCTGCACTGTGGGCAGGGTGCTGGGTGGGGTGGCTTGTCAGCAGCAGTGAGTTCTGCAGGATGTGGCTGGCTCTCTGTATGGTTCTGCATAGCAGCTTCCTGGCTCTCCTTCTGGAATTTGACTGCTCCTCACCCTCTGGCACACTAATGGGAAAGAGTTCTAATGGTATTTGAGCTGCAGTTTAATAACCCAGCCAGACTGTGCTGCAGGTTCTGTGCTCTGTTGCTGATAGCAGAGGAAGAGCGTCTCAGTATGGCAGAACACAGCACATGTGAATGGAGAAGGGGAGTAAGAGGTGAAATGGAAAAGCCTCGGGGCAGCAGCAGTGGGGCCAGAAAACATGAAAGGAATGGTAAAACTTTAATTAGATATGCCAGGTGTCAATATTCCAAGAGGATTTTATTTCCTGCCTGAGAAAGTCATAGCAGGTCCTGCAAGGTCTTGTGCTCTGTGTAAATGCAAACAGAGCAAAAATATCATTTCTGATTTCCTTGTGAGAAAGACTTACCTGTCATCCCCACCAACCTCAGCTCTTTCTTTTCCCATTCAGACATCTGCAGAGAAGTTTAGTTAAATCACCTGCACTGACAGAGCCTGTCAGCAGTTCAGCAAAGCAAGCAGGGTATGGCTGTTTCCCTCTCCCTGGGCACCTCTGCCCTGCTCTTTCTGTTCTCCTTCATACTTTCTCCCCTGACCTCAGCAGTCTACAGCCCTGTTTCTCTTTCCCTCAGTCTCCACCTGGTCCTCCATCCCCTCCTGTCCTGCCATTGAGTCTCCACAGCAGTTGCTGGTTTTCTTGTGCTGTATTGCACAGTAACCCAGGTAGGCTCTGACTGTCCCTCCCTCCATGCTCTGAGCACTGCCTCGCACTTCAGGTGACATGGTGCCAAAGTGATGCCTTAAGTGGCATCCAGACACTAGGGCAGTAACTGCCAGCTCAGGCTGGCACTGAGGAGGTTTTGCACTCTAGTTATGTACTCCTGTGTCCAAATGGAAGAGGGCAGTAGTCCTGGGGAAGGGTAACACTGCGAGAGGCTTAGTGACAGATGGCACTACTGAACCAGGTCCCTGCCCAGCCCAGCCTGCTGCAGCAGAGGCAGCTTCCTGAGGTGACTCCTTCAGAGAAACCACTGACACCCACTCCTGAAACCCCAGGGCTCCCAGGCAAGGGAGCAGACCCACAGTGGGCCTCAGTACAACCAGAGCTGTACTGGGCTGGGGCACAGCAGCTGGAAGAGGATCTGGGGGTGCTGGTCAACAGCAGCTGCACGTGAGCCCAGTGGGCAAAGAAGGCCAATGGCAGCAGCCATAGTGAGGCAAGCAGGACCAGGGTAGTGATTGTCCCCCTGTGCTGGGCACAGGTGAGGCATCACAAATCCTGGGGTCAGTTCTGTGCCCCTCCTGACAGGAGGTTGTAGCCAGGTGGGGAGCTCTTCTCCCAGGGGACAAGTGGCAGGACAAGATGAAACAGCCTCAAGTTGCACTGGGAGGGGTTTAGATTGGATATTAGGAAAAAATTCTTCACTGAAAGGGTGGTCAAGCATTGGAACAGACTGCCCCAGGCAGAGGTGCAGACTCCATCCCTGGAAGTGTTCAGAAGCTATGTGGATGTGGCACTTGGGGACATGGGTTAGTGTTGGACCAGTGCTGGTTTAGCATTTGGACTCGATATTGGAGGTCTTTTCCAACCTTAGTGCTTCCATGATTCTGTGAAAGTGGGGCTGAGGAGGGGAGGACCTGTGTGATTTCCATGTCAGGTTTCCATGTTCACTGTGGTTCTCTGGCACCTCAGTTGTGATTTGACACTTCAAGGCAGCCAGTGGCAATGCCAGCCTGAGGTGCACCCTCCTCCTGGGATGTGCCAACATCTGTGTGTGTAGCAGCAGGATCAGAACTGGATCAGGAGACTCCAGGGGACAGTCAGCTCTGTTCAGCACTCAAAGTGTGCAAACAAACATGGGGTCAGCTGCCCCACAGAGAGGGCATGAGAGCACAGGGACAGGGAGGAGATGCAGCAGCAATGGGGGTGAAAGAAGGGCTTTGACCTGGTGGTGCTCCTGGATTTTGTACTGTGAAGCCACAACCTTGAATTTCAGCTCTTCTCTTCACCCCTTGGCCTAGTAAGTGTTATTTGGTAAACTGCTAGAACTCCTGTTGGCTAAGGCTGACCTGGGGAGCTGTGGAATTCCTTCTGCTGCCTGCACACTTCCTACCCTTTCTGAGTGGAAATGAAGGAAGGACAGGTCCTGCCTGACCAGCCTCATCTTTTATGATCAGGTGATCCATCTACTGGATGAGGGGAAGGCTGTGGATGTGTCTGCCTGGTCTTAGCAAAGCTTTTGATACTGTCTCCCACAGCATTCTCCTGGAGAAGCTGCAGCCTAGGATTTGGATGGGTGCACTCTGCTGGGTTAAGAACTGGCTTATGGCCAGGCCCAAAGAGTGGTGGGGAATGGTGCTGCATCAAGTCAACATCCAGTCACTAGTGGTGTTCCCCAGGGCTCAGGATCAGGTCCAGTCCTGTTTAATATCTTTATTGACCGTCTGGATGAGGGAATCAAGGGCAACCTCAGTAAATTTGTGGATGACACCAAGTTGGGTTGGAATGTCAATCTGCTGGAGGGCAGGAAGGCTCTGCAGAGGGATCTGGACAGGCTTTATCAATGGGCCAAGACCAGCAGTGTAGGGATCAACAAGGCCAAGTGCCAGGTCCTGCTCTTGGGTCACATCAACCCCCTGTAGTGCTCCAGGCTGGAGGAAGAGTGGCTGGAAAGTGCCCACTGGGAAAGATTTGGAGGTGCTGGTTGACAGCAGCTGCACATGAGCCCAGGTGGCCAAGAAGGCCAAGGACACCTGGCCTGTACCAGCCATAGTGTGGTCACAGGTGCAGGGCACAGGACTGTCCCCCTGTGCTGGGCACTGCTGAGGTACCTTGAGTGCTGTGTCAGGTTCTGGGCCCCTCAGTTCAGGAAGGACATGGAGGGGCCGGAGCACCTGGAGTGCTGAGGGCACTGAGGTTGTTTAGCCTGGAAAAAAAGAAGTCTCAGGGGGGACCTTATTGCTCCCTATGAGGAGCCGGGGGGTGTTGACCTCTGCTCCAGGGAACAAGGGACAGGACAAGAGGACATAGCCTCAAGGTGTATCACGGGAGGTTCAGGTTGGACATCAGAAGGAATTCCTTCATGGAAAGAGTGTTCAGGCATTGGCAGGGGCTGCCCAGGGAGGTTTGGAGTCCCCACCCCTGGAGGTGTCCAAGGAACAACTGGAGGTGGCACTCTGTGCTCTGGGCTGAGTGACAAGGTGGGACACAGTCCCACAGGGGACTCGATGATCTCAGAGGTTTTTTCCAACCTAAATGATTCTGTGATTCTGTGACAGCCTGGAAGGAGTCCTGTGGGTGCAGTGAGGTGGCCTGTGCAACTGTGGCACAGCTGGACCTGCCATTGTTGTATATTTTGGCCAGTTTATGAAGCTGCTGTCTCCTTAGCAGAAATGTCTGTGAGAACACACTGATAGCAAACAATTAGTGTGAGTCTCCCTTGCCTTAACACTGTGAGGGGCAGACATGGTGTTCCCAGGGTTGCAATGGCTCCTCTGGTGGAGGTTGCTGGACAGCCTAGGAACTGCTTACATGCTTTACGGGGTCTGTCACCAGCACGTGTCCCTCTTTATTCCTTGGTCTGAAGCACCACTGATGTGTCTGAACATCTCCCTCCACAGATCCTGCTCATCTCGGATTATTTCTATGCCTTCCTCCGGCGTGAATACTACCTCACTCATGGACTGCACTTGACAAGGCAGGATGGGACAGAGGCCATGCTGGTTTTGAAATAAGGATTGTGCCCACTTTTTCCTGGGACATGGACCACTATGAGGAACATGCAAAGCTTGGGGTATATGGGGTGGGAGGGGAAGGTTCCCTGAATGAGGTCTGACTTTGGGGATGATACGTACTGAAAGAAAGGGCTGAGGTTCTGGGAATATCCTGCTGAGCTGTGGGCTCAGCACAGAGACTCTAAGAGCTGCAGTGCCTCTGTTGGAGCATCTCCCTCCCCTCAGCTGTGCTTTTCATTGCGACCTCAGCCATTAGCTCTGGGCAGCCCAGCAGGAACTGGAGAGTGTCTGAGCTAAACCCATGAGGGTCCAGGAGGAGCTCAGGCTGTGAACTGTTTACTTTTGCATCACTGCTTCTTGGAGATGTTTGCTTCTCCTGGAACCTTCCCCTTCACTGCTTTGACTAGTAAAACTCCTGCTTGGCACAAGGCAATCTCTGGGTACCTGGTGCCTGAGCCCTGGCTGCAGAAGCCATTTCTTGGTGGTCCTGCTGCTATGGGATCTGGAAAAATCCCATGTGCTCAGGTACAGTGGGTGCTGTGAAAGAGATGGGTGACCAAAGGTGATGACCTGTTGGAAGGAGGACAGGTGGAGCTGCTGCCACAGGTGGTAACCTTGGCATTCAAACACAAGTGAGAACTGGAGTTGGGGTGGAAGCAAGAGCCGGGGGGGGGAGGGTACTGGATAACTCCTCTATCCCATTGAGCAACACAGACATTTCCATGTTAGGACCCTGCACAGAGGCATTGCAGGTGTCAGAAGAAACACTACTGATGAGATGGACTCACACTGCTCCCAGTTTCTGTCGGGTGACAAAGCCTGGCAGTGCCAGGCTCACACTGTGCTGCTGTGGTTGCTTGGGGCAGCCACCTGGACTAGGGACCAGTGAGGGTCAGTCTCCCTTTAAGGCCCCAGACCAAATCCAGGAGGAACCTCAGTCACTGCTGGTATTGTTCCACAGCTGCTTAACACTAGTGGATGTGCACTTCTCTGGTTCCCCCTTGCCGTGGGCTCATGGCTGTGTGTGGAGGCTCCCTGAAATCAGCCTCCCTTTGTCCCCCCTGCTCCCCTCTCTGTGCTCAGACCTGCTCAACTCAGAGCTGCTGCTGCTCACCCCTGAATGTGACCCTCCGTGGTGAGGCTGCCAGGCTCTGCTGACTGTGGTGGCACTGGGATGTGGTGACCACAGTGTGACAGCCACCTGCAGCATCCCACTGATCCCAGGGGACATCTGAAGGGTTGGGAATGTGACGTGGAAACCGCAGCTGGTACCAAGCAGCTGAGATGGATGTGCCAGGCAGGTGTGTAAACAGATCTTTCTGTCTGGACAGTTAACACTTTTGCCTTATTGCACTGCTGTCAGCGCTTTGTGGGGGTGGAGCCGAGCCCAGCTCAGCCCCTGAGCCCAGCCCCAGCAGCAGCCTGAGGGCACAGGGAGGGGCAAAGGGAACCTGGGCTGCTGAGCTGCCGGCAGGGCATGGCAAGGAGCATAATAAACTGTGCAAGTTTTGAACACCTTGTGTTCTCTGTGGTTATGGGGGGGAGCTAGAGGGTGAGTGGGGGCTCTGGGAGGCACTGAGAGGTACTTGGAGGGGTCAGGAGGGGACTTGAAAGCAAATACAGGACTTGGGAGGGAAAAACAAGTGACCAAAAAGCAAACAGAGGTCTCTAGGCCAGGCTGAAACCTCCCTGGCTTTAGGGAAGGCCATATATGTACAGGGGTGGCCATGTTAAGGCAGCTCAGGCAGGGGCTGGGTGCCCTGTCCTGGCTCTTTCCAGGGGAAGTTTCTGGGACCACTGGGACCTCCTGATGCCTCCGGAGCTTTGCCAATGACCAAATGCCAGCTGTTCCAGGCACCCTGAACCTCCTGCTGCTGTCAAAGCCTGCTGGGGACAACAGAGCTGCCACCCACCAGGACTGATAGGTGTGCAGTGGGCCCTGCCATGGAGATGAGGAGCAACCCCAAGTTGCCTGCAGTGGGCCCAGGGCCTGGACCAGGCATCACAGTCATCGTGCCACCATGCAGGGCACACAGAAAGTCCTTCATTAGCACCATTGTGGTTGCACCCACAGGCTCACAGCTGTATTGGTTGGTTTGGGGGGTGGCATCAGTGGGAAGAGACTGCACCGGCACACTGCACCTCCTCCCTGGTCTGCAGGAGCTGCTTTGGTGGCATCTGAGGTAGGAGGGTGACTCAGACAGGGGTTACCTCCCCCATCTGCTGAGTCCTGGCTCTCCCCAGGGCTCTGGCTCCACAGGATGTCAGCACAGACTGGCTCTCAGTGTGCCACTATGGCCTCCAAGCTGGTTGGCAGTTGCTACAACCATTGCAACAGTTGTGTTGCAAAGAGCCACACACGCACCACCTACCTGTTGATGCCAAAACAAAGGCTCCCATGTGGCCTCTGGGCTCCCTGCTTGGCTCCAGGCAACAGCTGGGGCACAAAGGGGTGATGGCCACCAGCCACCGAGCACCTGGCTGGAGGGGGATGCCTGCCCACCCATCCCAGCACCACACAGGACCTGGCTCTGCAGGGGTCACCTCCTGGACCCCCATGAGCAGGACAGGCTGCTGGCATCTGCACCCATCCATGTCACGCAGCAATGGCCGGGGAGGGGCCAGCACGGTGAACATTAACCCCAGGGCGGTGTCTGGGGCTCCCTGGCAGAGCAGCTCCCAGCACCCAGGCAGCACCTGTGATGAGGGGGCTCCGAGTCCGCTACCACCTCCTGGTAAGTCCGTCGTGATGGGGTCCCACATGGCAATGTGGGGATCACTGCTGGCAGTGAGCTCAAGGGCAGTGCTGGGAGGCACCAGCCAGGCTGGATGATGGCTGGACAGATAGACAGGAGCTGCCCTGGGGAGAGCAAGGGGCTGGAGAGGTGTGGAGGGTGATGGGGCACACATGGGACCTGCCCCATGCCACTCTGCCCCCAGAGGATCCAGGCACCCTGGGGGAAGGAGATCCTCTGCCACCCATTGTTGCCCTTGCTCATCCCTCTTGTCCCCTCAGTGATCGGCAGAGAATTGGTGCCCACCCACCCTTGGGCATGGACTGCACCCACAGTCAAACTGAGCATGTGGCTGGGAGAGACACTTGTCACCAGCTGCCACGAAGACCAAGGCACATCCCTGAACCCATCCACACTTTGGGGTCAGCCTAGCTGTGGGCAAGGAGGGAAAAGGTCAGGCTTCGCCCATTCTGCTGGAGCTGAAGCGGGACTGAAGTTGTTGAAGCCTCCCCTGCCTTCTCTTCCTCTCCCTCCTTGGGTGGCCACAGACCTGTGAACTTCCGTGTGCAGTAGTGGCATGGCCTGGCAGAGTGCCAGAGCATGGCACGATATGGCACAGCATGGCACAACAGGGCTCTGGGGAGCAGAGGTTGCCAGGGGCAGGAGGTTCAGCTTAGTGGACTCTGCGCCAACTTCTCCCAGCCCCTGGACACAGGATGGGAGACACCCCAGGCAGTGTGGGGTCGGGATATGCTGCTCCCTTGGGCTGACAGGGACAATCATCTCCACCTGCCTCCAGCCCGACAAGGATGAGGAGCTGCCTGTGGGATGTGAGGAGCCACATGTGGGATGTGAGGAACCAGCTGGAGAGGGGCAGCTGGGCTGGGAAGGAGCCCCAGCAGCAGCCTCAGCCCTGGAGGAGCCATGCAGGCTGGTGCTGAGCACACCAAGCAGCATCCTGCAGGACAGGAAGATCCATGAGGTGAGGGACAGTCTTGCCAGCATGGGGACCCACCATCATGCTCATTTCCCCTCTGCCACACAACCACGGGGGGGGGATGCCAGGAACTGGTCCAGTGTGAGGCCAGATGGGTGACAATCCCCCTGTCCCTTGGGAAGAGCCACCTTAACAGCACCTCAACATCACCTCTTGGGGCTGGGGGAAGGGATGCTGGGGAGCCATCTCAGAAGTGTTTTCAGGGTGAGGATGCTTGGGCAAACACACTAGGAGGCTGCTGGGTGGTTTGGGAGCTTGAGAAGACCCCTTGGGAGCATGTTTAGGAGGAGGGTGCGTGGGGACACCTCTCACAGGATGTTTGGATGCTTGATGAGAACTCTCAGGAGGATACTCGGGGCAGTGGGAGGATGCTCAGCAGCATCCTGTAAGCCCTGACTGAGCCCACTCTGCCCCAGCTGGGCCCCCACCTGCCCCCCCAGTTGACACAGCAGCCCTGGTACCTGCAGTACTCCACCAGACGCGACGGCTTCAGCCTGCAGACGCTGTACCGGAGCAGGGGCCAGCCGGGGTCCCCAGCCCTGCTGCTCATCAGGGACACGGAGGCACAGGTACAGCCCAGATGCCCCATGGCACTGGGGGCAGCAAACCTGGTGGCACCTGGGAACTGCCACATCCTCGCTGCTGGAGGCAGGATGAGGGACACGTCCTGGCGTGGGGAGCCCCACCGAGCTCTGAGCCATGAATGTCCCCTTCTGCTCCCCCCAGGCCTTCGGTGCCTTCTCCTCCACTGCCATTCGCTGCAGCAGTGGCTTCTACGGGACAGGGGAGACCTTCCTCTTCTCCTTCTCACCAGAGCTGAAGGTGGGACCTGTGGGCCACCAGCTATGGCCCACCCCAGGGTGGGGGGCTGGCAATGCCCCTGGGACTCAACCATGCCTGGGGGGCCCCACAGTGCTGGGGAGGGGTCTGTGGGGAGGTGTGGTTGTGCCTGGCCAGATGTGGGTGCAGCAGCGAGGGGACCCTGTTGGCAGTAGCCCCCTGGGTTTGTCCTGGGCTGTGGGGAGGAGGCAAATCCCTGTGCAGGGAGCCTCAAGGAAAGGGGCTCTGTCCAGCTGGGGTCACCAGGGACGCTCTGCACAGCAGGGCAGTCACAACCCAGCACTGGGGTTGGCAGGATATGGAGGCAGCTCAGCCACATCTGCCTGCACTGGTGGGGCTCTCTGCGTGTGATGGGACATCAGTGATGACAACTGGTCACCTGGTGGGGCCACCAGGGTTGCTGAGAGGGACGGACCAGCAGCAGGATGGTGGCCATAGGCTTGGTCAGGCTTTCCTCTGCAGAAGTGGGACACGGCTGTGCTGAGCAGAGCCAGCTTGGCTCAGCAGCCCCCAGCTGTTCCTCACAGGACAGGGACAGGAATGGGGACACTGTGCCCCAGCCAATGGTCCCGACGGACTGCTGTCCCCATGCAGGTGTTCAGGTGGACGGGCAGGAACAACTTCTTTGTGAAAGGGGATGTGAACCTGCTGATGGTCGGTGGGGGCAGGTAGGAGCTGCACCGGCAACTTCAGCCACCCACAGGGCCACCAGCCCCGATGGCCATCAGAGCCCTGCGGAGCTGAGTCCAAGCACATGATGGTGGTTTGAACCCCAAAATGCTGGCATAGGTTGTCCAGCAGCATTGGCCATCTCATTGCGTGGCTTTGCTCCCTGCCTGCTCTCAGGCAACTCCCTGCCTGTGGGCACGATGGCATCCCTGGTGCAGCTGCTTGTCCTGTCTCATCCCCATTTTGGGGGACAGGGGATGGGGACAGGAGGTGGCTGATCCCCCAGAAGGTGGCTTGGGAGGTCTCCAGGCATGGAGGAGGCAGGAGGAGGGACCCTCAGTCAACTGTTGGCACATTCCCAGCGGCAGGTTTGGGCTGTGGCTGGACGGGGACCTGCACCGCGGGGGAAGCCAACGCTGTGAGACCTTCGACAACGAGACCCTCTCTCCCCGGGAGGAGTTCTGCATCCAGGACCTGGAACTGTGGGGTCTGGCCTGACCCCACCAGCCACACCTGAGGACAAAGGTGGCACCGGGGGGATGCTTTGACACGGACGTCTCATGCACAGCTGTTCGATCTTTCGAGCCTGTGGGACGGTCCCAGCCTTGCCTCCCTCCACTCAACATCCCCATTTCATGTGCCAGCAGCCAGTGGGGGCAGCATGATGGGGACAGACTGCAGTGGGGTCTCAGCCCTGCCGTGCTGCCCAGTGTTGCAGTAAGAATGTCAAGGCGGCAGGCAGGAACAGCAACAAAGTGGTGTCACCAAAAATACATGAGAGAAAAAGCCTTTATTCTCACACAGATGGTGATATTAAATACAAAATCCCCAGCAGCCGTGTCCCTCAGTGATTGGATACTTATTACCTAATGCACACTAACATATTACTCAATGGTGAATTCTACCTTGAGAAAGTTTTGCTTTCTGTGAAAGTGTATCAGATAATAACATTGATTACAGTAACAAAAAACACAATTAGTGCATACCTATGTTTCTCTGCTCCCATGGGAATGGTGCACTCCCCTGCCAGTGCATTTATCTGTTCTCATGGGAATGGTGGACTCCTCTGCTGCTTGCTCTCTCTGTTCTCAGGGCCTGGTCTCAGGCCTTCAAACTCAATGTCCTCTGCAAAAGGCTTTGCAGTCCAGCTGCTTAAGCCCACAGCCCAGGGTGGCTGCAGGACCGGCCCCACCGCAGCCCCGCACAGCTGCCTGGGCAGGGTGGGCAGAGGCACCACGGGAGGGGCACAGGGCAGCACCGGGCACTGCAGGGCAAGAGATAAAGGAGCAACCTTCGAGAGCAGCTCGGTGCCAGCAGGACCGAGCACACCCAGGAACTGGCAGGACTGGCAGGCAGCACGGTCACTACTCCTCAATAAACGAGCAGAGCTGCGCTCCCGGCCTCGTCCTTGCCCTGGAAGCAACGAATGGCATCGTGAAGGTGTGCAGGGCCCGTGGTGGGGAGCAGGCCTGGAGTTGTGACAGCACCAGCTGTGCCCTGTCCCAGCCCAGGCCACAGCAAACACGGGGGTCAGCCTGGGGCATTGATTCAGGGGGGTGCAGGGACCCGTCCCCCCTCTGGCAGAGTCTACTCTCTCCATCCTCCCCATCACCCCACAAGGACCAGGGCTTCCAGGCTACGCTGGGTATCCCAGCCAACCTGCTCCCACCAGGGAGGGGTGACAAGAGCCCTTCTGGATCCCTTCCCACCCAGAGCTCCACAACCTGTTTCCTCTTGCCTGGCTGACAGGGTTTATCTCGTCACTCCTGGATATCCAGCCAGCTCTCCTCCACCATCACTGTTGTAGCAGCAGGACCAGCCTCACAGGGATTCCAGGCAGGGGTGGTTCACAGGGTTCTATGGGCAGGCAAGGGTTTGACCACATTTGATGTATTTATTGTAGGATCACAACTGGGTGCTGAGCTGAAGTATCACCCCATGATCTCACCTCAGCTCCTGCCCCTTAACCTGCAATTTTGTGAAGCCTGGATCCACTGCAGCACTTTACACACCCACCCACGCTCCATATCCCACTTGTACCTGCATTGACCCTCAGCAGACATCCCTGCTGATTCCATCTCCCACAGCCCACCCATGCCACCTTTCCAGCAGCTGGCACCTACTCCCTGCACACATCAACATAGGCTGTGGGAGACTCATGGAGAAACAGGTAAGAATGCATTTAGGCCAAGGACAGGACAGAACATAAGATGAAGCCAGTGCCAGACTCAGGCAGTCAATGCACCATCCAGTCCTGTTTTAAACATCACCCTTTCACATCTCCTTTCTGCCTACTCCTTTGTTCCTCCCTCCTCCTCCACTTTCAGAATCCCACCGACCCTCTCCACCCTCCCCACGTTACAGTCTGACCTGTGGCGAAGTTCCAATTGCCTTTAGCCTCTTGAGAGCCCACCAGACAGTGGGAGCAAGGAAGCTTGTCTTCCTCCCTTTCTGAATCCTCACAGCAGTGCTGCTGCCACCATGGCAGGCTGCCCAGTGCTCAGGTCCAACCTCATCATCTCCCTTCCCCCATGACCACGAGGGTTGGCTTGTTCACAGCTCCTCTGACCAGGTGCCCTTAGCGGAGCAGACCCTGCACACCCCCGTGCCCCTGAATGGCCTCAACACTCCAAGTGGCACTGCAGCCCTTCAGGGCACCCAGCTGGGCACACCTGACCCCTGTGCCCTGGTGCCACCCAACACTGCCCAGCACCATCTGCCCAGGACCTCACAGACGTGTCCTCCTCACCCACTGAGGTGCCACCTCTGCTGCTGTGGACACGGCCTGCGAGCACAGCTGGGGCACAGCAGAGCCACAGACTCACAAAAGCCTCCCATACCCCGGCACCAGCTGTGGCCTCCATCTTCAGCCCACGGATGGAGACTCCACCACCTCCCTGAGCACCTGCACCAGTGCTCAGACACTTTCGCAGTGGAAAAGTGTGTCCTGATGCTCAGAGGGCCCCTCCTGTGTGTCAGTTTGTGCCCATGGCCCCTGGCTCTGTCCCTGGGCACTGCTGAGCAGAGCCTGGCCCCGTCCTTTCTGCACCCTCCCTCCACGTATGTGAGATATATATAGATAGATATAATATATATGTGATATATATATATATATATACATATGAGATCCCCTGAGCCTGCTCTGCTCCAGGCTGGGTCAGTTCCAGCTCTCTCAGCCTCTCCTCATGGCAGAGATGCTCCACTCCCTCCATCACCTTCATGGCCCTGTGCTGGACTCTCTCCAGTCTGTCCCAGTCTCTTGTACTGGGCCCAGCACTCCAGGGCTGGCCCCAGCAGTGCAGGGCAGAGGAGAAGGGTTCTTTATGTGCTGTCAATACTCAGCTAAGGCAGTCCACACCACCACTGGAACACTTGGCTACAAGAGTGAAGTTGTTGCACATTTCTTGGATTGTGGTCCTTTCCTCCAAGCTGCCCTGCAGGTGCTTGCCCTCAGCATATCCTGGTGAAGAAGGGTGACCCTCCCCATGTTCAGGACTTTGCACCTCCCCTTGGTGATCTTCATGAGGCTTCTGTCAGCCCCTTTATCCAGTCTGCTGAGATCCCTCTGGATGCAGCACATCCCTCTGGTGCACCAGCCATTCCTCCCCATCTGGTGTCACCTGCAAACTCGCTGAGAGTGTACCCTGTCCATCAGCAATGGACCTCTGGGCCTGACCCAGCACCAAGCCCTGGGGTACACTGCTGTTACTGGCCTCCAGCTAGACTTGTGCCACTGAGCCCACCCTCTAAGCCCAGCCCTTCAGCCAGGTTTCAGATCACCCCTTTCACCCAAACCCCCCTTCAGCAGTCTGCTGAGGCTGACAGCACCCACTGCTCTACCCTCAGCCTCCAGCCCATTTCAGCACAGGTGACCAGGCTGGTCAAGCACCACTTCACCTTCTCCCACACAACAGCTGGAGCAGCTTCTGAACAGCTTCCCCGGCCCCTGGAAGGCTGCTGAGGCCAGAGACTGCTCTCCCAGCCCTGGGCACGGCCCTGTGGCTGCACAAGGAGAAGTGGGATCCTCCTCTTGGCACAGGCTCCTCCCCACTGCCCCACCTCTTAAAGAGGGAGAGTCTTCCACAGGAATACCTCTGGCTCTTTATATATAACAGTAAGACCATTTTTAATAAAGTTCACACACTGCAATTGTTTAAAAGAATAGTAAAACCATCGTTTATAAATGTATTCTTCAGAGAGGCTCAGATGAACATGCTGGGAAAAGAAAAGCCCTCAGAACTTAAGTATAAATTTTCCGTTTAACGTAAACAAAAGATCTTTCCCAAGTATAAAGTGCACCTTTTGAAACAGATTCAAAACAAACCTAAGCAACAATACCAAAATTGTATTATTCTGAACAATATGCAATTTTACACAGACAAGGGACATAAATGCCTTCACTCGATTATATTGTTTCTTGAAGCTTAGTAAGTTTTTTAAAAGCTTTCAAAGAGGCCACAAGCCCTTCTAACAGTTACTTGGTTCACCTACAGATCTGAAATACTGTTAGAGAAAGGAACATCAGAGTTCACACCTTCATACACATGAATACAGGCACATAAGAAAGCAGCGCAGTGCACAACAACTTCTGATTATTTCAACAAACAAAATCTGAGTAAGTACATGGACGTTGATTCTACTTCCCTCTGCCTAATGGCATCAGTTGCCCAGATAAAAAGGGCATAGCACCTTCCCACTTGGGTTAGTTTTCAGAACCTACCCTGGCCACCCACCCCTGACTGCCCAAACTGAACACTCAACGCTTCTCTCCCCATTCCAGATAACAACTGCACAGCTTGTTCTAATTTCTGAGCATTACTGAACCTTTCTTAGCTTTGAGGGCAGACTTTTTCGAACTTTTAGGTTTCATTTAATGAAAGCAGCCTTCCTTTGGACCTGAGTAAAGGACGAGAGGAAAAAAGTCTTCCCGGGGCACTTGTTCAACAGGACAGGCATTCAGCAACATCCACACCAGTGATGCCAGCACAGAAAAACTACCACGGGTCTAGGAGAGAGAGAAAAGAGACGCAGGGACAGCCATCAGGAGAACAAGGCAGGGATACAAGAATGGAGGGATTCCTGAAGAGCCTGTCTGCCTAGTACAGTGTCATCCACAAACAAGGTCACTTGGTGTAGGACAGGCAGAGCCAGCGCAGCCTCTGGTTGGCACTGCCCACCTGTGGTCACCTGGACAGCTCAGCCCTCCTGCAACCACTCACACCACGGACGTTTTGAGCAGGTTTTGCAGTTCCAACAGTAAAAATATAACATTCAATGTATCAAAAATACATAATAAAACAATAAAAGGTTGCACGGCACTGCAGCGCATTGTTACTTCAATAAAAACTGTGGTCACTCTTATAACAAATGTCCTGCATCTCCATCAGCTTTTTGAACATCAGAAAAACAATCTTTGATTATCAAAAAACATCCCCTCTTTTTTTTTTTTTTTAAAGGAAATTTGTTTTGCTGTTCTTGAAGATGCCATCCTTGGTTATTTCTTCTTTACCTCACTATGTTTTCAGATGCTTACTTATCCCTCTCTTTCCCAGGTTCCAAAAAAAAACCAATCCCCCAAAAAACCATCAAATCTGAGCTGGGATTTTTTCTGCTAGCTTGTGCAATAGCACATTCAGCTAAAGAAGGCATCAGGACTGGACGGAACAGTAAAATCTTATGGTAACAATGAATTGCAATTTTTAAAGTTACTCTTGCTACACAGTGCCAATACATTCAAAAATAAATGAGAATTGAGTTTACTCTGTTGTAATAAGTTGTTTTTTAAAAGTCTATTTGGAATAGGCCCTTTGTTTAAGTATGTATATTAAAACATACAGTCTTGTAAAATGCATTTCTGCATTGTTCCTTTAATTCTTCCAGTCCATCCAAATGGCTTTTAGAAGAGTTGCTGCTCAGGTTTGCTCATCTTCTGAGAAAGTAGACTGAAGAGTGCCAAAAAGAAACATGTTACTCATGAAAAGGGAGCCTTTGTTTGCAGCTGGGTTCTGAGGTTCTCCTGTGTTCATCATCTCTCACATTATTCCAGGTTCTCTTCATTGGAGTTAAATGAGGGGCAACAACATCACCATCCTAGTAATAAAAGTCAGGAAACATTAATGATGTTTGCTTTCCATTCTAAAGCAGAGCAAAGCAGCTCAGTCTAAGGCCTAATAGAAAAAAGGTCCTAGAAGCAATAGATCAGTAAATAAGCAGTAAATCAACAAACACTGATATGACTGTGCATCCCAGAGATGGAAAATGCTGTAGTCAGCGGTGGCCTCTGGTGCCTGTCTTAGAAGCCATCACCGCTGGCAGTCCAGCTCTTCCTAAATTATTAGCAGCAAACCTGGCAGACCAACAGGCTGCATCCTGGGCAAACAGCATCATTAGTTTAAGTGTCTCCTCTGGCTTCACCACAGCACCTCAGTTAGACTGCTGCAATTGGCCCACCCTGGGTGCTGGGATCTGCCTTGCTCTGTCTAAAGCAGACAAGGTTGGTACAGCAGGTCTGAGGCAGGAAGGCTCATCCTAGTCATCAGATACAGATGTTAATCTGTGCTCACACACTGCCAACACAGACCATCAGCTCTCTAAGCTCAGAAATAAGCTGGTGAGAAGCCCTTTGCTGTGCTCTGCAACATGCCAGGGCCGACAGGATGGATGAATTGAACCAGAAGAATATGCTTACAGGACACAACCACACTCTACAACAAAAAGTTTGTTGCTTGATTCATTGGTAAAAAGCCCTCCTGAAATTAGCTGCTCTGAAAAGACAGGTGCCAGAAGAATGACATAAGAACAAGCCTTAAACAGAGTTATTCATGCCTGGAGCTGGGACTCCAGCACGTAAGAACACTCATCCTCTGGGGGGTCTCATGTCAGAGGATGCAGCTCTTTCCCCAGAGGACACCCACAGCCAAGGCCAGCTTGGAAGGAGCTCTGAGCAACCTGTTCTAGTTGAAGGTGTCCCTGTGTACAGCAGGGGTGTTGGAACTAGATGATCTTCAAGGTCTCCCTCCAACCCAAACCCTTCCATGATTCTATGACACTTGCAGGTGTCTCTAGCACTGCTTCAGTGAAACCAAAGAACCTCCAGATGGAGCCATGATAAAACCAGGACTTAGGTCAGTGCCACAAAGGCAAGGCCTGAATGTCAAAGTTAGAGATGAAAAAGCAAGCTTATGGACAAAGATGAAGAGCTCTAAACAAGCAAAATAACAATGGAATTTGTTACCTGTGGTTTGGTGAAATCATTCTGCATACACCACTGAATAAAGTACTGTTTTGCAGCTGAAATAATATTTGGATCCTGACTTTTGTAATAAACCCGGATAACCTGCTCTGTAAATGTTATGGGTAGAAACTTTGAAACCTTTGGAATAAAACAGAAATAAGCTTTAGTATTTCTTGGAATTGAGAGTCCACAGAACTTCAATTTTTTCATCTGAATACAAAAGGAAAGCAGCAAGAAACATCCCTCTACAATCCATGAGCTTCATCCAAAACAATTGTGTTTTCCTAACTCCCAGTCTATTCCAGTTAAATACTGTTCATATGCAAAGGCTGTCAGGATTCCAGACTGTCAATGTACAACACACACTGAAGACCTGCGAGGCCATGGATTCCACCACCTCTTCACAACCCATGCAAGAACAACCATGCAGGACTGTAATCACTTCCCTTACAATCTGGGAAGATAATTTTCAGAAGCCAGCTGAGGAAAATAAAAGACTACCTGCTCTTTACTGATATTGACTGCCTTGGAAGGATCAGCCTTGCAATAGAAGTGAACCTTATCAATGGGATTCTGTTCTTTCATTCCGTAATCCATGTTGATAACCTGGTGTGTAAAACAAAGAAAAGAGCATTAGTTAATGTTTGTCTTGAGTTTTCTCACAATAAATACAAAAGACTGCACTATATACTCCTGAAAATTACAGCAATCAAATAGAACAGTAATTAACAAATTATTACTTAAAAAAAACAATCTTGTATTTGTATTTTCTATCTTTACTTCCACCACCACACTTCGAGCTCCCAGCTGCTCCCTGTAACATTCCAGTTCCCAACACTGGACCAGTACTGGTCCCTTGCCAGCCTGGGCCTCCCAAAACACACAACCCTCCAGGGGCAGCAGCAGAGCTTACAGCTATAAACATCAGGTTTAGACATTATTATTTACATCTGCCTGGCATACCAATAGTTCAGTGGTCAGCAGGGAGGTGCCCACTTTTTCACGACTTCAGTTTGTGGGACAAGGAAAGTCCATGCAAATACTTTAAAGTGCGACAAATTTTATCCAGGGAAGTGAACCTTCAATGCAAGGGAGCTTTAGGAGCGACTCGTGCTGCACTCTATGGAAAGACATTCACCTTCCCAAAGCCCTTCCCAGAATTAACCAAGAACAGGGATTAAGCTAGTGATACTTGCAGCTCACTACACAGCTCTCTCCTGTCTCAGGCTCTTTCCTTCCCAGCAGTGCTGGCTGCAGACTGAGCTGTGGCACAAGGTGCTTCCTGCAGCAAACCCCAGGAGTGCCTGCCCTGCAGTGTGCAGTGCCAGAAGCCCTGAGTCACTGTGCCTGTTTTCCTCCTCCTGGGGCCAGCAGGTGACCTGCCTTGGTAGCCAACAGCAGTGGTCCCCAGGCTGCTGCCAATGACAGCCACATGCCAAACCCCTCAGGATTCCTCACTGCTCCTTTTCGGAGCAAGTACAGTCACAGGAGAACAAATCTGTCACCAGGAGCAGTCCCCAGATGACAGCCCAGTGAGCTGAGGCTGCCCACTGCCTCTGCCTCAGGCCCTCCCACCACAGCAAACCTCCCCCAGGGAAGCTCCTTTCGTTCAGACCCTTAAGCTGAATCAGGACAGCAGCTATGAGGCACCCTGTGGCTTTGTTCTTTCACTACAAAGGCATTGAAATGTGTCTCCAGTCTTCCCTAGGGTACACAGGGCCCTCTGTGATTGAGAGGTTTTTACTTGAACCCACTCTGAGAGGTATTTACATCAACTATGAAGTTCTCAGCCTTTAGCTCCACATCTGGAGGATCCTTCTCGGGCTTAGAATTAGCAATGCTTTCTGACAGGCTATTATTCTGCAAGAAACAAAACCAAAAGATGAACTCAGATTACATTTATGCACTCTCAAGGCAGCAAAACACATGACACAACACATCACTAAACTAAAGCTTTTAATTCCTCCTAGCTTGACAGACTGTTCTTGCAGCTATCTGGTTGTTCAAATCCCTGTATACCTTAGCCATAAGTTCTGTACCAGTTTTTAGAAACAAACCAAGCTTATCTAATTGAGAAGACACAAACTCTGCCAGCCCTGTGGAGGAAGGGTTTAACACCCAATGATGGGGCAGGGGGAGAGCAAGAATGAGACATCCAGGATGCTGAAGCGTGAAAGCAGAAAGTAAGTGCCTTCAACCAAATGTTCTACCAATACAAAATTTTTGCAATGAAGTTCTCCAAAGCTGAATACTAAATGTTTTCACTGAACTTTCTTTTTTTTTTAATGAAGGGTGGTAGGATCTCACCCTCAAATAAAGCTTTTATATCTATACAGTGAAATATAAAAAAAACCCCAAGCAATAGACAAGATCAGTAAGGTCACTGATCACTATATAAAAAACCAAAACCCCAACACAAAAAAACCCACAAAAGGACCAGAAGCAGCGAGCTCCTATGCAAACTTTGGAGGGGGTGGTGATCTACTCGAAAGTTGAAACTCACAAAAGGGGGTTTGTTTGGTTTTGGGCACAAAGGAATATTCCCTGCTGACACCTGGGCCAAGTGGAGGAGCATCATGTGATGGAGATAGAGAAAAATGGATGGTCAGCAATTCTGAGCACATTTTTAGAGGGACAGAATTCAGAGCCTTCCACCAAAGGACATTACCTCTACAATTTCCTTCTTTGTTTCAGGTCGAGTTTCTCCTAAAAACTTGTATAACTCGCGTCGTTCTATTTTACACAAAATTTCTCGTGCCTCCTCCAGTTCTGGATGACTTGAGTGCAGAATTTCCAGGTAGATACTGTCTGCCAAGGTTGCATTGATTTTTGTGAAGTATGTTACAATCCAGTTTACAGCAAAATGCACGTACAGGGACAAAGGTTAAGGCAACAAGAAAAACTGCTCCTGCTGGTTCAGGAAAGACATTTTCAGGGAATGACTGAACTAAGTTTTGCAATGAAAAGTTACAATATCATTTTAATTATCATCAGATTCACAATGATTGTTGGTGGAAAAACTAGCTGAATTCTCACCCTTGCAATATATTTTGTTATTTCACTGGAAGTTACTTTCTCTTCTTATTGAGCCAGTCTTGTTCAGCAGAATATCCTAAGCTCAAGCACTAAATGGCTCACAACACGGATACTCTGCCTGGTAAAAACATCAAGAACTGCCATTAAAGTTTCAGAGTTTCTCAGACTTTGGATGCCAGCATTGAAACCCCCTCTCCTGTCTCCACATGACAGTGACATGTGCAGTGAGTTTCCCACCATCAATCCAAGCACCAAGACAGAGGTTTCTTTTGATGTGGCTTCTGAGAAGGAAGGTTATTTCTGGCTGTCCCAGAGACTGCTGCTGCCACCCAGGATGCTGCTGGCTTGTCACAACCACCACACTGCTCTGTGGCTGTTCACGTTCCCTGGCCAGGAACACCTGGGCAGCCTCGACTGTGCTGCAAGCACAGCCCAGCAACACCCGCCTAGAGCTGAAATCAGCTGAGGGAGCTCCCAACACAAGCCACCTATGAGCTATGTACCAAAACACCTTCAAGTGCCCCTTTCATGGGCAAGGCCAACCAAAGTCAGGAACTTCTCCACAAGGAACCACAGACCAGGTCTCTTCAGACAAAGGACAAATAATGCAGGAGAAATAAGAGGCCCATGAACACCTCTACTGTGCAAAAGCAGTAGTGACAAGGAACAATTTGCTGTCTCAGCCTTTACTAGAACTATGACCTACTGCCAAATCAGGAGCAACACATTAAAAACCAACAGTGGTTCTTCACCCATCTTGGAAGAAAGCTAGGGAGCTTTTTGCTGCAGAACCTCATAGAGGTTCATCATTTGCAAAGGTCCACATGGTAAGTGGGCAGCTTCACAGGAGCATCACTCATCATGGACTGCTGAAACAAGCGTCTCAGGAGCCCCCAGGCTGCAACTACTAGAAGCAGGAAAGGAAGTGCCTTGGTTTAAGAGGAGGAGAACATACTCATCCTTCATGATCCACTGTTATATCTGGTGTTGGCACATTCCTCACATCACTCTCCTTGCTGTTCAACCCCCCTGGCTCAACAGGACAGTCCCAGCAAGCAGCTCCTTGCTCTAGCAGACAAGGCATGGTCCTGGTCTCCTTGCCCTGAACTGTGCTCCTCACCAGGTACTGCAATAAGGAGGCAGTTACAGCAGGACCCTGGTGCTGACCTGCCTGCACAGCTGATCTTACAGACCAGCCAGCCCACAGGAACAGATACTAGCCCAGGAAGAACTTCATTTCAGTTCTTTCCTTTCTGCCCAGCCTTCCACAGCCCAGCACTACAATTCATGCTTTCCAATGGCTACTGCCCCTTAAAGCCAGCCCCTTCTCCAGCCCTGAGCAGAGGTGTGCAGTGACAGAGGGGATATGCAGCTCCTCACCTCAGTACAATGCAGCAGGGCTGTGGCCAGGCTGCAGATGGCTGTGGCAGATGAAGAACTACCAGCAGAAGGCCTTTAGCATGACAAAGGCACACAGTATCCTTCACAAGTGTGCCTTCAGGCTCTGTCACCTTGTCCATGGACCAAAGATGGAAGGTCTTGAGTCTCTCCATTGGCCAGCCAAGGCTTGGCAATGGTACCTCAGGAAAGCCGCCTTGCCACTCAGGAAAGATGCCTTGGGAGTCCTCATGAGCTGTAGCTGACAGGTGCTGCAAGAGCTGCCACTACTCAGGAGCACTCAGAGAACTCTTGAGCAGTGCCTGCAGCATGCTCTGCCCTGCAGCCTCCCCCACAACCCCTGTGCAGCAGGGTCAGCCTGCCCACGCTGGCCTCTGTCACCACGCTGCAGCTCCCAGCATCAACCAGATGAGCACTGGTGGCCTCACAGCACAGACCGAGAGGGGGAGGTAGGGTAGCAATGCCTCAAGCAAATCAAATCAGACCCCATGGGAGCCCTTGGGAACAGCTTCACACCACAACACACATCCAGTACTACTCTACCCGACAGACCTGGATGCTGTATCAGAGTTGACTTTTATCTCACCTGTGACAAGTGCAACAAACTCCGGGCAGGCAGGACCTTCTGACAACACTGCTGAATTTGAACGTATGCAGAACATAAAGTTGCTGCTTCTCTCTCAACGTGGAAGTAATTTAAACTAGAAGGTCTTGCTCTCCCAGCAAGATATGAGAGCACAGGCACTGGATGGCCCAGGATTGCCCCACCTTCTGTGCAAAAAAGCTGTGAAAACAGCATTTTAACAGGTACTCAGGTTCTTTTACTTTAAAAAAAATAATTTGGAGATCTCATACCAGTTAGCTTAGTATAGGCTTCCATGTCCTCCATTGCTGTAGAAATTCGATACACTTTTCCTCCAGAGCCTCTTATTTCAAAATATTTGTCTGCTTTTTGAAAGGCTTCTGTAATCCTAGTTTGAGACAAAATTAAGACTAGGATAACATTGTTTTGAAACACCTTATTGCTCAAGAGTCAAAAGAGAAACAAATTAGTATGTTATAAACAGAAGACAACAGACAAAACCACATCCCCAGCACACAGTAGATGCTGATCACACCGCAACATCTCCTGTTTCCATGCTGTCATCGTACATTTCAACAGAGATTTACTGAGAAGAGGTTCAGATCAGATCATAACCTTTAGAAGAATGAGCAAGTTCACTCTGTTCTGCTTCAGACTGAGTTTAACACTGCTGAGAGGATTGCAGAACCCTGCAAGACAGTGACATGGCCACTCAGCTGCAGCGAGGCTGCCTCACACACAAGCGTATCCTTTGCACAGATACCTTGCTCCACAAGCTAGCTGAGAGGATACAAAGCACTGTAAAGGGAAAGCATCACAAACATGCTGTTTTCAGGTGGGAAAAAATTATGTTCTAAAGATCAAGTTCTCCCAGAGCTCCTTGTGCCTCACTGTCATTTCCAGCTTGGACATTCTTTTGGAAAGGTTGTTATAATTATGGGAAGCCAATGACTAAATTTCTAAACTAAAAAATACGTTTTACTCGTCATTTTTAGTTACTGTTAAACCTGAGCATTTTTAGTCTGAGTTTCAGAGGATCCTTAAACCAGGAGCTGGTTTATAAAATGAAAACAGTCCAAATCACTCCTGTACTGTGTAATTCTTAACGTTCCTTTCTTCCAAACTCAGCAGATGGTAACCTGGCAGACAAGATCCTAATGAAAATATACTTGGGGATAAGAGTATTTCTGATTTTCAAGAAGAGCAAAAAGAATAATGTTACAGAGAAAATTCTATAGATGTCAACAAGAAAGGTACAATAGCAGGCAGCCAGCTGAGTTGGTCCCAAACAATTCATGCATTACATAAACACAAAGTCAGGCCTCCGCTGAGCTACATAACCTTGGTTGTTACTTTACTCTGTCAGTAACCTTGCTCCAGTTTGAGCCAGTTTGCACTAAGTGGTCTCCAACTTGCAGATAAAGATTTAACCTCAGCTGTCAGCAGTTAAAATGGCTTAAACACACCCTGGTCTGGTGCTTCTTCAGGGCTTTAGTAATTTTCCTCTAATTTAATTTCCTGTGGAAGGATGTTTTTGTCGTCCTCTCTTCTTTTTTATTTAATTTGCTTTGTTAATCACAGACTCTATGTTACTCTAAGCACTAAGTCTTTCCACAAAAATTTGCTTATATTCTGTCAGACCTTATTGATTATCTTAATATTCCAAGTGGGTAAGAATTGTTTCAAGAATTTAAAAATAAATGGAATGCAAAAAAAGGAAAATATACTTGCATTAGTTCAATGATGTTGCCAGTCTTATGCTGGTATGCTCTCCGGTGCAGGCAATTCCGGGTGTGGAACATTTCATACAAATTTCCAACTTCCTGAATCAAAAAAACCCAATCCACTTTTACTTTTGACACTGTCTTACTTGGAAAACTAAACCAATCAATCAATCAAATGAGTTGTCTCCTTCCATTTGCAGCATAGAGCAGGATGATTATCATTCATAATTTACAAATTTTGAAGAAGAACTCAGGCCCCGGTGGGAGAGAGAGCGCTGGCAGTGATCCCAGGGAGCCCAGACAGAGCAGAGGACCTCTCGCTCCTTCAGCAGTCCCTCACCAAAGCTACACTCACCTCTTGCTCAGAAGACCTGGAGCAGGATCATGCAGAGCTGACAGGTCTGTAGAGTCTCCCCTGAAAGGACCTGCCACAAACAGTGGCTTCTCTGTCCCTCCCTCCAACCACCACTTCAGGGAAAAGCTTTCAGAGCAGCAACTTCTTCCTCTCTTGGGTTGAAGAAGCTCTGGGCAGCCCCCCAGGCCGCTCAGCCACTGGGTGCAGCTCCCCCACGTCCCTGTGTGCTCTCAGTGCTCCTGAGCATCCCTCGGCTCCCACATGCCCCTTACCTTGTCACGGGTACAGATGTGCTTCTGGTTTTTTACTTCACAGACCCGAGTGAAGACAAGCAATCGCTTATAATCAAAATTATTCGGGATTCCCAGGTGATGGCAATCCCTAAAAATATTCCACAGAGAGTGTTTAACTACATGATCATATTTGTACATACAGTAGCATTTTTACAGTAGGAATTCATAATAAAAACTGTGAGATTTGTACCTTGCAAAATAATCCCACTTGTCAACGTCAATGCCATTCTTTTTGTTAGCTACTATCTCATAGAGGAAACTTTTCTCCTTTGGTCGACCACGGTAGGGCCACTAACAGGGGAGCCAGAAAGAAAAACAGTAAGAAATTAAAGCGTGCAAACAATGTCAAAACATTTTTTTTTAAGACATTTTGACTTTGCCTGTGATAAACACCCAACACTGAAGTAGCAAAGAACACAAAGACAGGAAAAGAGCTCCCAGAAGCTGTCAGGCATTAGAAATCCAGAACTTGGGCTTAATCAGTTGTCTTCTCAGGATCTGAGGAAAAATTAAACTCTTGACCGCAAGTATTTCATTGCCCATTTACTAAAACAAAGCCTGCAGCTTTGAAATGCCCAAAAAACCACATAGCAACAAAGAGGGGAAAAGGCTGGAATAATTTAATCCTCAGGGAATTAGTCAGACGTACAAACATGTCACTGTCTTGCAGTCTTCTGCAATCAACTATACCACTTTATAGAACAGAGTTTTAAAACACTTATTTAGATGTATTAAACAAAAAATTGTTTGACCAGCCAGCTATTTAAACTCCTACCCCAAAGGAGTAATTCGGCAAACAGGAAATCAACACCAAAATAGTAAGATGCAAGTTGCACATTTTCTTGAAAATGTAAAGATTCTTCAGCTAAACAAAAAATGCCATAAAGTGGCCTTGAGATCCTGAAGGTGGAAACCACTGTATGCAAACACGTCTTCCATGTGATCTGCACAATTAAAACGCTAAACCTGATGCGACTTGGAACAGAAATGCAGCAGGAACTGAAAGCATCAGGAAGAAAGCACATCACAGATAAAAATACCACAATAACAAAGAGCTCTACTCCTGGGCCATGTTCAGGACACTGTTTATGTTTAATGCACAAACATCTGTTGTTCATGGCAGGACAGACTCCTGCAGCACAAGAGCCCCACTGCCCGGACACTGCACCAGCGCAGCAGCCTGTGCTCTCCAAGGCACCACAGGACAGTGCCTGCAGGAAAGGCCCTGTGCCTCACAACAGGAGGGTGCTGCCGTGGGTCATGCATGACACTCCTTTTCCTGGTATCCTGCTGGAAAACAGGTGTAGAATCCAAACCAGGAAAACCAGACGTGGGGCAAGAACCTGGCACAAGATCAGTGGTTGTGGGAGGTAGCAAGATTTGTGTGCTAATGAGCCCAAGGGGGTAAAAATCAAGCTGCAGATTTTGTAAATGAATATCCTGTTCTTGTAAGATCTCAGCCTGAATTCCATTCTGCCAAGTTCCCTATGTTTGCCATTGGATTGCTGGAGTACACATGGCAGAACTACCCACTACTGCAGCAGAAAACAACAGGAAAGTGTCAACATTTGCGGGTTACTTCTTTGGGACAACATACAATTCCTGATTAGTACCAGATTGTCCTGACAGATCTCCCACTGACTTTAGCTGCCACCAGTTCTTAATTCTGGTGGCAACTGAACAGGTGTCCTTGAAGAGATGACAACAGCTGTACGGTATAAAGCAAACAGAGAGGACTTAAGTCTTTCACAGAGTTGCAATGATTAACTATCACCATCTCTTCTTCCTTGTCTCTTTAGGCAATTCATTTCTTCAAGTCTAATGCCTGCCTCTATGTACTGCGATTAATCCAAGCATTTTGCTGCTGTCATCAAAGTGATGTGGCTCTGGCACTTGGGCCATGCTTCTGACTGCTCACTGCCTTGTCTCTGCCAGTGCTCAGTTTTGTTATGTAGACTGAGGGAGCCTGAGGGCCTCCTTTTCTGCAGGCTGAGTCCCCCCAGCTCCCTCAGCTCATCAGACTTGTGCTTCAGATCCTTCCCCAGCTCCATTGCCCTTCTCTGGACACACTCTAACCCCTCAATGTCTTTCTTGAAGTGAAGGGCCCAGAACTGAACACAGAATTTGAGTTGTGGCCTCAACAATGTCCAGCACAGGGTCCAGCACATCAGGATGGTCACTGCTGGCCACACTATGGCTGATACAAGCCAGGATGCCACTGGACTTCTTGGCCACCTGGGCACACTGATGGCTCATGTGCACCAGCACCCTCAGGTCGTATTCTGCCCAACCACTTCCCCAAGCCTGTAGTATTCCATGGGATTGCTGTGGTCACTTGCTGTGACCCAAGTGCAGGACCTAACACTTGGCTTGTTGGACCAAGGCCAATTGCATGAGGTTCATCAATTCAGCACACGCAGATCCCTCTGTAGAGCCTTTCTGCCCTTCAGTAGAGCAGGACCTGCCTCTCCTAAACCCAGGCTGGCTGAGCCTGATTCCCTATTGTCCTGTATGTGCTGCATGATGGCACTCAACATCATCTGCTCCATGACCTTCCCCAGCACCAAGGTCAGGCTGACAGGCCTGTACTTCCCTGGATCATCCTTCTGACCCTTCTTCTTGTAGATGGGGTCACATTTGCCAACCCAGTCAACTTGGACTACCCGGGGCTACTGGTAAATGATGCAAAGTGCCCTGGTGAGCACTTCTGCCAGCTCTTTCCATACACTTGAGTGGATCCCAATAACAGTTAGGTTCACTAAATATAAATAACATTCCAGAGCTTTCTTCTAATCTGAAGACTTTTGGTTAAGAATTCTCAGGGAGATGTAAGCACATAACACAGTGAAGCTACTACCTCCTGGTAGCACTATAAGAAATAAACACCACACTCCTCTAGCACCAGTTGTGACAGGATTCTCAGAATTTCACAGGGCTAAAAATAACACATAGCAAAAGCCAAAATTACTTTCAGCAAAATTAAGACATTTATTGGGATAACCACAGGAGCAGTACACCAACTCACCGATTTCTCACAAGCAGTTTCATCTATAGGCCCTCCTATTTGTTCCTTGATAAAGAACATATCTTCTTCCAGGACAAGACCATATGACTTCATAACTTCTTCCAGTTTATTGGAAGTTATCAGGTGCTCAAACATTTTAACAGAAGCAGTTTCATGCTGTGAAAAAAAAGTCCAAATGCTGTTTTACATGGTTTAAGCATCTTTCCTGCAGTGTCACAGCTTCCTCCCAAGCAGCAGCACTGCCTGGCAGGGCACACGGGCAGGCTGCTGTGAAAGTGCAGCACCTGGGTGATTTTCTACTTATCTTGTATTAAACAAAACAGGAAATCACCCAGCCTACAGAGTCCAGAAACACACTCTTCAGCAGAGAGCTGTTAATTTTGAATTTTCACAAACAGCAGTAAGGCAGTGACAATGATAAAAGACAAAATAATTCTGCTGTTTTGAACTCTGTTCAAAATTTCTGGAAGTTTGAATTCTAAGCACTGTATTGAATAGCCTTGAACTAAAATATTAAACCAGAAAGGAGGCTGCCAGTTGGTCTTTTGCATTGGTAAAATATATTCTGCAGAAAGCTCTCAATATGCATTTTGAGGCACAATGCTGGCTAAAAATCATCACTGCAGTCCTAACAAATTCTGCCTCTTCAGTCACACTATGGGCACTGACAAGAGTGAGACGATTTATTTCTGTGTCACCCAGGTGATGCCTGCAGAAGAGAAATACATGCATCCACACACAGATCTCACAGAAGTACACAGCAGTCCAAGAGCATGTAGACTTTTAGGGAAGAGATGGGGGTGACACACATCTGTCCTCACTTCTCACCTCTCCTGCATTGCCAGTAAGGCTCCATCAGGCTGTACTGAGGGAGCTGACATTCCCCAGACATACACCTGAAGACAATAACAAGGAAGTAATCCCCAGATTGGGAGACAACACTCTGGTTTTTCAATTAAGCCAACAAAATGATGCCATACAGTAAAGCCAAGTGATCACCATAGTCTCACAAGCAATGGCACTCTTTAAAGATTAATTACTTTGCCTCAAAAACTCTCAGATTTGTATTTTCACTTTAAAAGTGAAAAGCCTACCTTCCACTTCAAATCTGGACGAGTCATTGGAATAAATCTTCCATCAAACATGTGTGAAAATGGCCCATGACCTTAAAAATAAATATTACACAGGTTTAACCTGAGACATGGTTGTGAACAAACACTTTTTGAGCAAGTGAAGGCTGAATCCTCTGGTATTTGACTTGATCTTGACATATCCTAGAACCCTAGACTGATTTGGGTTGGAAGGGACCTTAAAAAATCATGTAGTTTCATCCCCTGCCATGGGCAGGAATACCTGCCTCTTGATCATGTTGCTGCAAGCCCCACCCAACCTGGCCTCGAACACTTCCAGGGATGGGGGAGCCACAGCTTCACCTGTGCCAGGGCCTCACCAGCCTCACAGGGAACAATTTCTTCCCAATATCACACCTAACCCTGCCCTCTAGAAGAGTGAAGCCTTTCCCTCTAGTCCTATCACTCCAGGCCCTTGTCCAAAGTCCCTCTCCAACTCTTTTGGAGACCCTTTTAGGCACTCCAAGGCTTCTCCAGAGCCTTCTCTTCTCCAGGTGAACATACTCAGCTCTCCCAGCCTGGCTCCAGAGCAGAGGGGCTCCAGGCCTCAGAGCATCTCCACAGCCTCCTCTGGACTCACTCCAGTAGTTCTCCATCCTTCTGACATTGGGGGACCCAGAGCTGGAGGCAGCTCTGCAGGTGGTGTCTCACAGAGCAGAGCATTGGGGCAGAATCCTCTTCCTTGTCCTGCTGCCCACGCTGCTGGGACAAGCCCAGGAACAGGGAGTTTCTGAGTGCCTGTGCACATGCCAGTGGTCCTGTCCAGCCTCTCATCCATCAGGCCCCCAAGTCCATCTCCTCAGGGCTGCTCTCAACCCCCTCTCCTCCCAGCCTGTATCTGTGCTTGGGATTGCCCCAGCACAGGAGCAGGAGTTTGCCCTTGGCCTTGTCGAACCTGTTGGCCTGTCCAGGTCCCTTCCATCCAGCCTGTGACCGCACCCACAGCCCCGTGTCACCGACAAACTGGCCAAGGGTGCATCGACCCCACTGTGCGTGTCACCAACAGAGACATCGAACAGCACCGGTCCCAGCACTGACTCCTGAGGACACCACTTGTCACTGGCTCCACCTGGACATCGAGCCCTTGACCACAATTCTCTGAGCAAGACAATTCCTTACCCATCATCTATGAGGAAGATTCAGTTGTAGCAAGTACACTTTCCTAAAACACCTTAAACACTATGGCATTTAAAACCAGTTCTGGCACCTACACCACAGGCAAGTACTATAGCAACACTGAGAACTCTGCCAGCTCTGAAGAAAATAGGTAGTTATAAAATAATCGTAACAATTTTTGAAAGGGCCACTCATTTTTATTCTGAGAGATTTTAAGAGACTTGAGTAAATCACAGAAGGAAGTGGACACTTCAGCCACTGAGGGCAGAACTCTAACACCATTTGGAAACAAGACAAAACACTAGCTAAGAGTGGCTACAGATTCACCACGTGGAATTGTCTCCAGAGAAGTACTCCAGACCAAACAGAACAGATAAAACCTGTCTTGGAATACGGCCATGCACTGAACAGCCCAAAACAGCTCACAGTTCTAATCTCACAGCCACCTTTTCATCCTGGTTAGCTTTCAAAGAGCAACAAGCCATCTCAGGTGTTCCTTACCCAAATCGTGGCAAAGCCCAGCAATTTCTACACAGAGAATGTCTCGCTGAGTTATACCCAGTTCTGGTTGTCTCTCCTTCAGTGTACGAACCAGACATCCTGCTAGGTAACCAACCCTGTTGCAGGAGAAAAAAAAAGGGAATATAGCAGTGAACAGGCTGAACAGAAAAAGAGCAGTTCCCCTATTCTATCTTGTTCAATTAAGCCCTTGTCTGAGAGGCATCATAGAACAAATACCCAAACCCTGAATCAGAAACAAACTATTTCCTGCAGTAGAGCTTTAGTCATCAATAACACTTCTGAAAGCAGAACAGCATGGGACACCAGGCCCAAGAGACAACCGTATCCTACAGTGTTTCATAACACAAAACTCCAGAGTAGCTGTGTAAGGGAACAGCAGTGCATCAGTGACAGTGTGGATCTTGAAGCATCTCAACTTACAGGAATCCTTGAATTCCCATCAGGGCAATTGCAAAGGTCCACAACAGTCATCAAAGCATTTGATTCTTCTTTCAAGCTGCTGCTTTAACAGTAGTTCATGACACTTATTTCTCTTCCTTTCATTCATTTTAGATATGGCATTTGATTTCATTCAATGGGACCATCTTTTCTCATGACACAAAACAAGCAGGAGTAAACATGACACATACTCCCATAAACTGTTTACAACCTCTACACAAACTTCCTTTTCTACTTGCCCCAGCAGTCCCCCTTGAAGAACAATTTAAAGCAAGACAAAGTCTTCTACAATAAGGTAATATCCTCTATGAGACGAAATTTCACTTTTTGGTGTTTCTTCTACTAGACCAATAACCACATAAAGCTCACTTTTTCTATTCTGACACTGTAGAAACTTTTGAAATTACACACAAATTGAGAACAAATGTCCTAAATTTAACTCTATAGGTCAAAAGCACTGTTCAAAACAAAAGGCTGCTGATATGACTGGAATTTTCAGACTTCTGTTGTGGAAACTTTGTTTATTTTCAACCACATTTGTGTCTTTTCGGGTGTACCACATGCAATCAATCCAGCCTGCCTCAATGACTCAACTCTTTCATAACAGCCATTTACATCTTGTTATTAGTAAGCCAGACTTACTCCACAATATTTCAGCACTAACAAAACTAACTTTAGGCTGGCCAGATCACTTGAATAAAAACCACTGACTAACTTAATTTATCTTCACCTTGAAATATACCTTTAAAACAAGCTTAAATATGTCATTAATCAGCTTCTCATTGGAGTGTTAATGATGTAGCAATACTCAAGGAATTGAAAGAAAGCTATACGTCTACCTCAGTTAGCTTAGGAATTTTTGAGGTCTCCTGGCCTTTGTAAAGAGCCATGCTCTACATAACTAAGGAATTTGTATTTCCTTGGACTTTGTAATTTCAAGTTGGTTTTGCTTAAATCTATGTTTAGTTTAGTGCCAGAGAAATGAAGATGAAAACCTGAGAAAATTAGAAAACAGCTGAATCTGCACCTGTAGGAAATAGTTTAGGAGGCCTCCACACTACAGAGAACTCAATAAGAAATTGTTTTGCTAGAGAAGCAAATTCAATAAAGAATTGTTTAAGTAAAGAGAAGTCTTAGATCATCTTTAACCAATGATAAATTAAATGCCTTAGTAAGGACTTAGAAGAATCAGACAAAAGACCAGAGGTCAGCAGAAATTAATCCCACATGATCAGGAATTTGCCAACGTGGACTGGGTTGCCCACAGGACACAAGGAAGACCTCGGTGACGACCCTCGGGGAGACAGCCCACTCCCCAAATTCCTGCCAAAGGACACTAGATGGCAGTCTTGCTCCATGCAAAGAGCGCAAGATGATCTCAGAGGAGGAGTTTCTCTCCCGAATCGGGCAGGACTCTGGCTGGGAGCTTCAGATGTTACAATGTACTTAAACCTCGAGAAAATGTGTCCGGGTGGGCATGAGACCGCCAAATACTCCCTCGTGCCTCCTGCGACCACAAGGTTCGGTTCAATGGCGTTTTGCTACTGGATTTGAGTCCTTGTTTCAGAATCCTTGTGTCCACCATCTGTTTCTGCTTAACTGAATTACAGTTATCAGCCTGACAACCTGCCATCGATTGCATAAGGCACACCTAACTACAAAGGCAAATATTACAGATCAAATGGATTTTAGCTGTGCTGCACAATGCAGATGTCTGGCAAGTCATTTAGAGCAGCCCCAGCACCCTTACTAGGTTTATGCTTTCAAACTTGAAATTTTGACTGGGATACCATAAAGCACTCACAGTCATTAATTAACATTATTCTTAGAATAAGAAAGGATGGGGATAAATCTAACACCAATCCATCTCATAGGTTTCTTTATCTGTCTTTATTAAAGGAAGTTCCAGGGAACAGCCCATGATCACATGGGATATCTAGAAACATTCATGAGACCAAAACTACCACCACAGCAGTTTTCACCAGTGCCCCTTGGCTGGCACTCCACAGCAGTGGAGCCAAACTCAGGGAAATCCAAATGCAAGAGAGGCCAGAACCACCTCCTTACCCGATGGAGTGCTCAAAGCGGTTGTGAGAGGCTCCTGGAAAAACAAAGTAAGTGCCACCCAGCTGCTTGATGTACCGGAGGCGCTGGAACTGAGGGGTGTCAATGATCCGAACAAGCAGGGGATGTATTTCAATGTGCCCATGAATAGGATCATTAAAAACCTACAAAAGCCAAAAAATAGTGTAATTAACATGTAACATTTGACTTTGAAAAGAAACAGGTAGCAAGGTGAAGGATATCCAGAATGGTCAGGTATTTGGTGGGAGAGATTGATCATCTTCTGTAAAACAGCCATATACTACAGGTCGGCATTTTAAGAGACATCTCAGTAACTACAGTAACTCAGTAGAGAAGGTAAACACATTTAAGCCTTGTCTTCAACCAGCAGGTAAAACCATTCCATCACACAGCTATCTTGGTAACATACTGCAGCAAATAAGGTTTTCCTGTGCTCTCTACCCGTGGTCACTGAGCTGGCAGGGCTCTGGCAGATGCCCAGATTCCTACGGAATGTGCAGCCCTGGCCCCAATTAAACCAACATACACCACTGGGAGAAACAGTTGGACATGGCAAACAGTGGAAGCGAGGAAGAGCCTGTTAACCCAGGCCTGGGGCAAAACTAATAAAGTAAACCAACAGGAGATTCCACACAGAGGGCTCTGAAAGGGGAGCTTCTTAACATATGTCAAACAGCTCTTCTGCTCATTCAATCCCTCAAAACCCTCCAGGTGCCCACATAAAGCTCCCAGCTGATGACTTAACAATTCTACTGGTTAATGTGGTTTTTCACAGACCACAACGACCAAGGGCTTGGAGTTTGCTGCTGTGCAAAGTAAAGGCACCAGCTGGCAACACCTGGCCAAAGGGAGGGGAGGCAGGACCCGGCCGTGGTGTCCTCCCACCACAGCATGGGGGTACCTTCAACACGTCCATGTGCTTCTCAGGCAGCTGCTTCAGGCAGGCCAGCACTTCCAGGCGCTCAGCTGGGCAGCTAGAAGTTAAAAAAAGAACACTGAAAACAAAGTTTGCAATGCATTTCCCTTTACAGTTGGCAGTACATATGGAATTACTTGTGCAAGTTCGTATTACTCTGATATTCACTGACTCTTACACGGGCTCAAGACTGTAACTTTTTCAGAAAAATACTGCAAGCATTTATTCTTCTAAAGTCAAGTATAGAAGGAAGAGAAAAAATAGCGACAGAAGCTGTTGCTGTAAAGCAGTCTAAGTGCTTCTCCCATTTATACAGAACTGAGAAATAAAACCACCACGAAATTCCCTAAAACAACTGATCAAAAAAATTGTGCAAGTCACATCTGGAGATAAGTCCTTTAAATTTATGGAAATGACAACATGTAGTGCCTGAATAACTGATAGTTTATAAGGTTGAAAACTTCCTTAAGCTAAAATGTCAAAGTCCCAATAAACGATTTTTATAAAAATTTCTTTCAGTTAGTCAGCTCTGTACTAAAAGCTTCTTCTGCCAAAGAACAAAAGTTCTTCTGCATTTCTGCCAAACTAACTTGAATTTTACACAAATTAATTTCAACTGCAACACCAAAACCACTGCAGTGTAAAACATGCTCTAATTTTGTTGAGAACTCATTCTTGTATTTTGCAAAGCTATTTTAGTGTCATTTTTAATAAATTCCTAAAGGTCCCCTTCACAACACACAAGTCAGCTTCCAGCGCAGGTACTCTGCTGTAGCCACAGCTAAAAGCACAGGCAGGACCAGTTTAGAGGGAGAGTTAATACGCTCTATCACACCTACTTTTAGTAACACTGTCTGCAAGCCTTGCCCTTGAGCTATATGGTGCAGCCTCAGTATGACAGCAAACACCATCATGAGAAAATACAATTTGTACTTTTTTCCCAGCAGTTAACCATCCTGAGATCAGTCTGACATCTGTCTTTAACAGAAAGTAAGACTATAAAATGGTAACTATTAGCAAAAAACACTGATTGATGCACTACATATTCTCATCCAAATAATTTAATCATTCACAATCCATAAAATATTAAAGGCATATGAGGTTTGTTGGTGAGCAGTGTTTGTCTTAACTACTTGGTGTCCTTTTCCCTACAGGGAGCTCTCGGGTTGCAGCTGCTGCTCAGACTGTCACAGGCCTTTAGCTGGAGCACCTCTCCTATGGACACAGGCTGAGAGAGCTGGGGCTGTTCAGCCTGAAGAAGGGAAGTCTAAAGGGAGACCTCATTATGGCCTTCTAGTACCTTAAGGGAACTTATAAAAAGGAGGGAGAGGGACTTTTTATATGGGCAGATAGATAGTTTCAGGACAGGGGGCAATGGTTTAAAACTTCCAGAGGGCAGGGTTAGATGGAATATTGAGAATAAATTCCTCCCTGTGAGGGTGGTGAGGTGCTGGCACAGGTTGGCCAGAGAAGCTGTGCTTGCCCCATCCCCAGAAGTGTTAAGTGTTCAAGGCCAGACTGGACGGGGCTTGGAGCAACCTGGGCTGGTGGAAGGTGTCCCTGCAGGAAGCTGGAACAAGACGATCTTTAAGGTCCCTTCCAACCCAAACAACTTAATGATTTCAAAATGAAAAGAACCATTGGTGGTGCTCCCATCAATGTGTGTTCCATGATACGAGTCTGAGAACAAACACAACTCTGAGAGTGAGTAAATCAACATTATGACCAGCAACCACTAAACTAATATACTGAATGCTTGTAACAACTCTGTTTTAACGTGCTCCGGTCAGATCAGTTATCTGAACCCTTTGTGCTCCAGGTTGGGCACTAAGAAGACTGTCATGGTTTAATGCCAGCTGGGAACTCAGTCCCAAAGCAGCTGTTCACTGCTCCCAGAGGGATGAGGTGGAGAATCAGGAAAAGCTAAAACCTGTGGGTTGACATAGGAACAATTTAATAATTGAAATAAAACTAAATACATTGATATTACTGCTACTACTAATAGTAATGAAAAGGGGAGAGAGAGAAACAAAACCCAAGATAAACCAGTGATGCCCAACAGTCACTCACCACCACTCTGATCCATGCCCAGCCCATGCCCCTGCAGTGACCAACAGCTCCCGGACACCCCATCACTACCACCCTGTTTCTACACTGGGCAGGAGGTTTTGTGGTACAGAACAGAACATCCCTCTGGTTAGTTTGGGTTGGCTCTCCTGGCCATGCTGCCCCCTCAGTAGCAGAGCATAGGACACTGAAGAGTCCTTGACTTGGAGTAAGCACCAACTGACTGAGCACTACCTCAAACATCAGGGCATTACCAACAATGATGTCACACTAAATCCCAAACACAGTACTGGACCAGCTTCTGGGAAGAAAATTAACTCTACCCCAGCCAAATTCAGGACAGGAGAGCAAACATCACAAGAGTGTTTCTGAATGAGCTGTAATGCTGCAAGAAGTACAGCAGTAGCAGCAAACATGGTGGTAACAACGCCCAAACAGGTAACAATGGCCCAAAAAGATACTCTGGGTCACACAAAGCACACAGGCAAGACTTGATGACAGTTCTGAGACAGTGAGGCAGTGCAAAGCAGCACCTGGCATGAAGTGAGGCACTGCACTGCTGCACTCAGGGCACAGCCTCTTGGTTTGGAGCACCCGGCCATATGTTTAAATGCCACAAAAATACAGGAGCAAGGAGAAAACTGAAAAATAGCCAGGAACATAAGGAGAAAGACGTGTGGGCACCTGCCATCTTGAGAACCTACCACTGACTGCAAGTCCAGGAACAACAGAGAAAGGACACTCTGTACGACTGACAGTGCAGCTGATATACAACCACCTCTACAGACACTGACCACAAAGAGTATGGGTCGGAAATGCAAGGGTTGAGAGACTAGCAGAAGGAAAAGGCTTGATGAAGGAGGTTGGGAAGTCCCCACCTAATACCCCACATCAGCGCCCTGCATGTCCTGTTGTCCCGCCCTGCCTCCAGGAACACGAACTCTGTTTCGGTTCAGCCTCACAATGACAAAGCACACTGTCAGTGAGGTCCTGGTGTGAACAATCACCTGGATGTCGCACCACAGAGACTTCTCCACCTTTCTTCAGATGGAAACCAACAGCAGGGATATCACCTGCAATCTACATAGCCAGGCCACCTCAACCAAGACACGACACACAAATCCTGTGTGAGTACTGTGGTGTTCCAGGGCTCTGCAAGCACAGTTCTTCCAACAGCCAAAGAAGAACTACTGCTGTCTGCTTAGAAATGGTGAGAACTGACTCATCCACTCCCCTCCCTGGTTTGCCCACACCCTTCCTCCTTCCTCATGCCACATGTGACAAGGATGAGAAAATCCCTTTCCTTCGTCCACTTCACCTTTCCAGAGAGGTCAGCCAGGCAGACACACCCATCATCCACACTCAGCATGCAGCACTCTGCATGCCACACAAATATCCACTGCCAGGAACAAGAGAGTGCATGGGAAACCCAAGGTGCTGCCTCCAGGCCTGACTCTCCCCACTGAACATGCAGGAACACAGGGAACTAAAGACATGCTTTCATTACTGGTCCATCACAGAGTAATTACCAAAGTTCCTGGAAGACACAGTGTGCAGTGGACAGTACACTTTCTTTAGTGCCAGTTGATATGTTTACAAAAATCAGTAGGCTTGAGCAATTTCTCATCAACTTCTCAAAAATTTCAGCATAAGAGAAATAAGATGTCAGATCTCACAGAAGAAAACTCCTTATAAAAGAAAACCCACAAGCCCATCATTCCGTAACCATCTACTCTCTACACCAACTGAGAGCCCTTCACAGCCTGTGCTCCCACTGCCAGTGTCCCACACTGAGGGACTCCTGGCTACCCCCTCCTGCTGCCCACGTTCAGCACCGACAGACCGACCCACGGGTCTGACTCCCCCAGAACGGCTGCACATGTCTGGTGTGTCTAGACAGGCACCTGATGCTCAGCCAGCCAGTGAGGTGCTGGAAGCAACCAGCCTCCTGGTAAGTCCTGAACAGAAATTAGACACCTGCTTGTCGTTTCAGACAAGCTACTTCAGAAATAAAAGCCTTCATTTGCCTTCCACAACACCACACCATGTCTATCTGCACCCTTCAAACAGTTGCAGTTAGAACTCTTCTTCCAAAAAAAGAGAAACCAAAACACCCTAATGACTCCTACAGATCTTACCTCCTCCAAAGCACAGACCTCTGCCTTATTCCCTTGGGTCACATCAGCTTTTCCTTCCCTACAGATATCCACGCCCAGACACCCCGCCCTTCCCACTCACCCTTCCCATGCCAGCAGTGTAGCCAGGATGTTGTAAGGGTACTTTTGATTTAGACTATCAATGGAGCATAGAAGGGTGAGAAAGTAATTACATTAGCATGTAAAACCAACCAGAGTATTGTGCAATGTAACTTTATTGCACAGGTTAACTGTGAGGCCCAATGTGTACTTAGCAAAGTCAACCAGATGTCCTCTATTATCATAGCTGAGCTCCTCCTTGGCTTGGCTCCATACTGCAAGATAGATACAAATACCCTTGAAACACAATGGCAGAGGTCGTACATGGGGGTGAGAAAGATGATGATGAGAGGAAGATTATGTGGGCAGGGGTTGCTCGCCCCTTGCCCTACAGCAGTGCATGTGCAGACTGCTGCTGTTAGATAATGAACAGGCCGTGTTTGGCTGCCACTCAAGCATCACCTTATCCTGGCCCCACGTAGTATAATGTGGAACTGATAAAATGGGGTGCCAGGGCTGCTGAACTGAGCGATGCTCATCCTTCCATCGAGGCTGTGTTGCTCCGCGGGGACGCCCGCTAAGCACAGGCACCGACAGCTGCTGCAGATCCTGACAGCCCTGGCCTGACTGTGCAGGTAAGCACAGTTTATTGATAGGGAGCAACCGAGAAAGCAAATGCTTTATATCCTTTTTTCTGTGTCCCTTTAATTCCTCTTTTACTAGCTAATACCGCAATAAAAGCTGTTTGTAATATTGTATGAATGCCAAATAGTGTATTTGTATTCTTTTTTAGCTTTTGATTCTCTTTGCTAGTAGTTTGTTTTTATTCTCACTGCAAGATTTTTTGTAGTGTTTGAATGACTCTTGTACTTGTCTGTATTCCAGGCATGTATTCAAACAAACTAATACAGATGTCTCAAGAAAGAGAACAGAGACAGGGCCCCTTATGTCCAGCACAGCATCAACTCTGATGAGTTTTCAGCTGCCCACCGAAGTCCTCATACCCCCAGCCAAAACCACAGCTCTGCACTTACGTGCACCGGCCAGATAACACACCCCAATCTGCCTCAGGACCACCAACCACAACATCAGCAGAGAGCTTGGGCTCTTTGGCGGGTCTTTGGACAAATTTGGAGGAACAGTGTAACAGTGTAACAAGGTTAGCAAAGGAGTAAAAAAAAACCATTAAAGATTAAAAAGCACCAGGAAGTATGTGGTGAGCAAGCAAACTCACATCCTGGAGACAGGAGCAAGAGAGGACCCTAGTGAGGCAGAGAAGGGGCAGAGGAGCTGTTCAGACACACAGGACTGTAGGACACATTCATATCCTCTCCTATTCCAGAAAAGCAAGAAAGCATATTCACCACCAGACAGATTATCAAGGTTTTGAGACCAGTCATTCCCTCACTGCTGGGAACAGCAGTGCTTTCCACACTACAGGACAGCACCCAATGCCTCTGTGCCCATGGCAGGTAACAGCTCCGAGCTGGCAGTGAGACTGCGCCAGGCTCCTGCTCTGCACAGCCCAGGGCTGTGGTGGCTCATGGTGGCCACAGTCTCGGCCACAGGCCCACAGGCCCTGTTCTGCCAGGACACACACCAAAACCTCTTCTGCAGAGGCACAACAGAGAGTGAAGTGCCAGCACCTGCTGTAAGGTTGACCTGTAAATGCCACACTTTGTCCCAGGGAGAGGGGTGTCACCTGGCCTCCCCCAAGCAGCAAATATTGCTGCCTGCTGTCTGGCAAACACTCCTGCTCTGGCAAACGTTGCTGCCGCTCTCCTTCTGGGCTCAGAGCAGCAGCAACTTCAGGCTAAGGAGAAAGTTCTCGGCATCCCTGGAGTTCACATCGGTGGTCCCACCAACACTCAAAAAGTCACTGTGCTACCGAGTGGATTTTATTAAAGCTTTTTTAATTGATCCGGTTTTTAGTTTCCCATGGTTACTAGGCAGTGAGAGTCTGCGCCGCGGCCGGGGCTGTTCTGTGCTCAGCAGGAAACAGGAACTGCTCTGGAGGGTCTGCGATCAGCCCCACCGACCGCTCTGCCCCTAACCCTAACCCTCACCCCTAACCGCCCCCACCCGCACAGCCGCGTTCGGGGCGGCCCCGGGCCGGAGCCGGCAAATGTTTGTGCCCGCAGCCGCTCCCCTCGGGCTGAGCCAGCCCACAGCAGCTCCCGAGCCCCGGCCCCCAGCAGGGCCTCGCCGCGGGCGGCCGGACTATAGGGCCCGACCGAGGGCCGGGGCTGTGCCACCGCCCCACCCCACGCGGGCGGCTCTCACCAGACGCGGGTGACCTCGGGTGCGCAGGCCGGCAGCTCCAGCAGCATCCTCCCGGTGACTCCGCTCTCTGCGGGGGCAAGAGAAGGGTCAACGCCCCGGCCCGGCCCCGGCCCCGGTCCCTGCCCCGCCAGGGCGGAAGCGGTACCTCGGAAGCGGCGCAGCAGGTCGGGGTTGCCCACGCCGCAGCGGGAGAGGTGCTGGCAAAGCCGTTCGGTGTCCCAGAGCCGACTCTTGTACTTGTCTGTATTCCAGGCACAGCGGTCCCCGCGGTCGGTGTCCCGGGGGTCGGGGGACCCCTCGCTACGGGCGCGCTTGGCGGGAGCGCCCGCAGGGCTCCCCATCGCGCGCCGCCACCGCGCACGCGCCGCGCGGCCCCGGGGGTCCGGTGCGTCGTGACGTCACCGCCCCGCGCGGCCCCTCAGCGCCCCTGGGACTGCCCGGCTGGGCTCGGCCGGTACGGCGGGAATTCCTCAGCCCGGTCACGAACACCAGACACCGCCCAGCTGCTCCAAAAGAATTGATGCCATAGCGCCGCTGCCCTCAAACAATGCTGCCCAAGGCACCCAAATCCCAGCTTGCCCAGGGTCTCGTTCCCAAGACATCAGTGGTCGTGGGAACAGCTGCCCCCTAGCTGCTCCCTGGCGTGGGGATGGACAGCATGGCCAACAGACACGGGGGCTGCTTTTCACCCATCCCGTACACAAGTAGTGTCCCAATATCCATGAACACAGCTCTGCTGCCCAAGCCCTCTGAGTACCACAAAGGCCCCACAGGGGCCCTGAGACTGGCTCCCCAGTATAGACCCCACAGAGCAGGGCTGGCAAAATCGCTTCAACCCACCCTGGCAGCCTTCTCAGAGTTGTGCCTGTGAGAGACATATAGATAATTTTGTTTATGAAATTGTAATATGGTTAGTAAGAGAAGTTAATTAATCAAATATAAGTCTTTTAGCTTGTGCATATAGTTTTTGCAATTTGTAATATAATAAGGGCTGTTTTGTTAGGAGAAATTGAGTAAGGCCTTGTAGCTACACTTAGTTGATAACTTGTAACAGTTCAGCAATGCCAGATGTGCAAGACTTATTAATACATAATAAGAGTTGCTTTGTTAGCAGTATATGTAAGACTTGGAGTCATGCCTTCTGTGATAACTACAGCCATGAAGTATCTAGAAAGTTTATAATTCAAGGAGAAACCACAATCACCAGAGATATGACCACCTGGAAAGACGACTGTCATAGCAACAAGAGCAGAGAAGTGTCGACTTAACAAAGAAACTGAGGAAACGAGACTGAGAGGGGGCTGCAAAGAAGGGGGGTTGCCAAATGTATAAAATGTGAATTGTAACCTTTTAGGGTGTGGAGCCTTTGTGGAGCAGGAGACTCCAGGCCGCCCAGTGCGCTGCTTTACTTTTTACTCCAATAAATTTATCATACCACATAATTGGCTATTTGTGGTTATCCCTACTATAACAGTGCCCACCACATGTGCAGCTGCACCCGGTGCCCCGATGGACAAAACACTGCACCAGCACAGCTTTGGGGGAGCCCACTCATCTGCTCGCGGCTCCCAGCGACCCCAGGGACTGAGGCTGTGCTTCCTGGGGACACCCTGCTGCTCCACTGCCATCAGCAGCACCCACAGGGACACCCCAGAGACACAAACTGATAAAGGGTGATCAAAATACAAAGTGATGACAAAAGATTGTAGTCTTAGTTGCTTACTAGAGCTAATTTTTAAATAGGATAGGGCCTTGCTTGCTTACAGACAGGATATGGTTAATTTTATAATGAGGACTCTAGCAGGAACAGAAGGCCTTGAACTTTCAGTAAGGGGCTTTGAGGCTTAAGAGGAGAGACCTTGAAGAGAGGTACAGAGGGGCTCCTAGAGATGATATCAGTTTTGAGGTAATTGGACAATGCCAGCTCAGCAGTTCTTTGCAAAGTTGAAAAGTTCAAGCCTGAGGAAGACTTCTTACTTCATCTAAAGACCCCCAAAAACCCCCAAAAGAAGACCCCCAAAGGGGCGTTTCCAGGCGGAGTTATAGGAGTGGTGTACGTTGAGGATTTCCCCTCCCACTTTTCAGGAATGTGCAGACACAGCTAATGTAGATGTAACACAGCTAATGCAAATGTAATATTATAGCACACCGAAACAGCTGAGCAAAGGCAAGAGGTGGGCAGATTTGGGCAGAGATATCCCCAATGCACCCAGCGCTGTAAATAAATATACCTGCTTCAATACTCTTGCTGAGTTTTGGGTTTGTTTCCATAAGCCAACACCTCCTGGCTCCCTCTGTGCCTCAGTAGTTCTATGACGCCCAGCACGTGCTGTGTTCACTGCAATGCTGCAGCGGCTCCTGGAGCGAAGGTTACATTTATCTCTCAGCAGGATGCACACACCTGTTGGGTTTACATGGCCAGGCTTGAGGAGTGAGGGAGCACTGGTGGCCCAGAAGCTGTTCCCATGTTGGGCAGAATCAGCTCCAGATGACTCCAAGATGGACCCACTGTGGCACAGCTGCAGCTGGGAAGGAGGAGAGAGAGGATGTGAGAGCAACAGGCCTGCAGGCACCAAGGGAAGAAGGAGGGGGAGGAGGTGCTCTGGGCATCAGAGCAGAGATCCCCTTGCAACCCATTGTGCAGCCCATGGAGAACCCCATGCCAGCACCAGTGGAAACTCCCCTGAGGAAGCTGCAGCCCATGGAGAGCCCACACAGGAACAGGCTCCTAGCAGGAACTTCAGCCATGGGGGAGATCCCATGCTGGAACAGGAGCAGAGCATGAGGAGGGACGGGCAGCAGGGACAGAGCATCATGAACTGACCCCAACCCCCTTCCCCATCCCCCTGCAATAGCTGCAGAGAGTGGAGGTAGGATAGTCAAGCATGAAGTTGAGCCTAGGGAGAAGGGGTGGGTGGGTAGAAGGTGGTTTTAGTTTTGGTTTTGTATCTCATAATTCTACTCTATTTTTAATTGGAAATCAATTTAATTTATCTTCCCCAATTCCCATCTTTGGCCCATGATGGTAACCGGTGAGTGATCTTCCTGTCCCATAAGCTTTATGGTATTTTCTCCCCACCTTGCTTAGGAGGGGAGGGAGAGTGCAGCAGGGTGAGCACCTGGCAGCCAACCACAACCCAACCCATGTCTGGAAATTCCTGTGTTCTTGTCACAACTTCCTTCTTTCCGCAGCTCAGATGTGTAGAGGGGAGAAAATAAACACAACAAAAAAACCTCAAGTAACAAAAAGTCATTTCTAGGTTTTTCTTGAAGTCTCTGTTTCTGAGGGGCAGAGCTTATGTGTTCTATTGTCATGCTACAGTAATTTGCTCTTGTAAGCAAACATCCTGCTCTCTCACTTCTTGGCTTTTATTAGGAAAGTACACTTAATGCTCGCTGTCTGTTTTTCATTTGGCTCAGTCTCTCTTCACCCCCTCTGGGTCTCTCAGAGATTTCCATTTGCACTGTGCTCTCAGCATCTGAAACGAAACTGGCTGAGTCCCACCCACTCAGAGGAAACTTTCTTCTCGGAAGGAGTCTGAAGAGTCAAGAACAGGCCAGATGCATTAAGGAGTGTGACCATACAAAATAGCCTCACACCTTCTCCATGTCCCCTGTCCCACAAGAGTCACACACAAATGTCACTGGTGCTTGGCCTTTTAAGGAATAATTCATCACTGCTCTATTCTTCTACCAGTGTCAAAAGCTGCCCTGTATAGCTCGACCTAAAGAGCTTTTTGGGGAGGGAAAGGTGTTTATGGACATGCAACCTATCCACAGACCCAATACATCTGGAGTGCTCATCCAAAAAAAAAAAAAAAAAATGTTCATTGCATTTGTGGCCTAAAAATAGCAGGGGAAGAATATCCTGAGAGGACGGGACATCCTTCTTGGGTGCAATGCAAAACCTGCTGATTTTGTAACACCAGATGAACATGAGGTGCAGCAAGAGGACAGGGATTACCAGTTGCGCTCTCGGGTAGCAGGAAGAAAAAGCAAGAAAATACTGCACTAGGCAGGGTGTTGTTCTGAGCAGAATGAAGTCCCTTGCAACCAAACACAGCACATGAACAAGGGGAAGGGAGGAAAAAGAGTTCATTTTGCACTTGTTTGTGTGCAATTGAAGTGGCCTGAGTGCCGTCCCTCCCCTCCCACTGCTGCACACACAGGAAACCCAGTTATCTCTACTCATGCAACATGATGCAGAAACCCAGAATTGTGCCAATAGGTCCTCCTGCAATAGCAAACAAAACTCAAGGCACATGGTCAAAGTCAGGATGAAGAGAAATATTCCATTGTAGGGGCTCTTTATTTTTTCACTTTACATGTTTCTTGTAGGATTTTCCTGGCGTTCATAGAATGGTTAGAATGGGACCTTAAACCTCATCTTGGTTCCAACCTCCTTGCCATGGGCAGGGACACCTTCCTCTAGACCAGGTTGCTCCAAGCCCCATCCAGCCTGGCCTCAAACGCTTCCAGGGGTGGGGCATCCACCACTGGATAGACTCCATGAAGCAGTGCCACAAACTCGCTACCAAGCAACAGGAAAGTTCACAGCAAAGCCATCTGTGACTTGGCACAGTTTGTTCCACAACCTCATCTGCTTGAGCCCCGTATTTATACATGGACTAACTGAAATTTGTGTGGCTAAGCCCTTGCAAAGCTGTTTTGCTGTGATGGGGACCTGTGATAGAGGACATGTGAGATAAGGCTGAGGAGGTGCTTGCAGTAAAGCTACTGCAGCTCAAGTCCATTGTTCCTCAGCTGGGAGGCAGAGCAGGTCACAGGAGCACTGCTGTGGCATCCCCATGCAGAGGAAACTCGGCTCCCTGGAACCAAAGGTTTCCCATTAGCCAGGTGCACAAAGCATCAGGACGAGGCACCATGTGAGCCCTGTGCCCCAGCAGCCCTGTCCAGCTGTCAGGTGGAGCAGGGCAGCACTAGCACCCGCCAGAGCTGGGCTGGGAACCACCAGCCTCATCCACCTCTGACACACTTCCCCTCCAATGCACTTATGATCACTTAAGGAAGGTGAAAAGTTTTCAGAGTTTGACATTGTGTTCAGCTGACACCAGTCTTTCAAGAGCTGCTACTTGGGCAGTGATTTATGCACTTATTGTAAACTTTGATTTCAGTAATCAAAGTAATCAAACTGAGTAATCTTTGTTTTCTCAGTGACTTTGGCCTTAAGACAGATTAAGACACATTCAGCTTCTTTGGTCTGAGATCCCGGCACTCCCTACATTGCTTACAGTTTCTTTATAACTTCATAGTTTCTACTGTGTCCCCAATTTCAATTCCCACCACTCCTTAGGCATCAAATATCAAAAAACTCTTCGTGAGTCACAGGACAACAACACAAGAAGAGTAATTCCTAACAGGAAACTAAAGAGAAAATCAGTTTCGATTCCCCATGCTGCTTAATTGCAGTCTAACCACAAATTTTCTTGAGGCCACATCTTAATACAACACTTAGGATGTGGCAACATAATATTAACATACTGCTTGTATGTAAAGAGCTAGCAGATTTATGGTATTCTCCCCAGGGGTGTTAATAAGTTTTTAACTTTGACTCTCTAGAAAGCTGAGCTGTAGTAAACATGGAAGCTTTGAATCCACTTCAAGGAGTTTTAAGGAGGTGATATTTCCATTTAAAAATCAGTAAAAACCTCTGCCCCAGCAGATGGGATGGTTTGCAAGATTGGGATACGATAGCCTGGTTTCTCACTTCAGGCTGCCCCCATGCTGTTCCCTACCTGGCAGTCTTGTCTGCACAAGCAAACCCACAAAGGGAAAAGCCAGCCAGGTTTCCCCAGCTATGCCCCTCAACGTCCCCTTGTCTGGTAACTAATCATGGGGTAATGTTAAAGGACAAATAAACAAATGGGTGTCATGGTGAGAGCCTACTATGGCACACTGAGAAACACCTCTAAATCAAGCACTCTTATCTGATCTCAGCTTGGCAGATGTTAACTGGGAATACCACACAGTTGGTACAAACTGGTCCAGAAGATTCCTAAGATGCTTGGATCATAACGTCATGGTACAGGTACTAAGGGAGCTGACTGGGAAACGTGCTCTCCTTGAGGGAGAGCAAAGGTGGGCAAGTTTGTTAACAGAAAGGGTCCTGGTGGTTGGGGCTGTCTTGACCACAGTGATCACAAAGTGGTCAAGTTTAAAATCTGTTGACAGGAGGAAAAGTGCCAGCAAAACCTCAACTCCAGACACGAGGAGAGCAAGAGTTCAAGCTGCTCAAGGAATTAGTCGGTAAGGTTCCCTGGGGAAACACTTTTAAAGGTGCTGAGGTCCACTGGTACTGGTCACCTTTTAAGCACCACCTCCAAAGGGCACAGGAGCAGGCAATCCCCGAATATCAGAAGTCAAGCAGGCGAGGCAGAAGGCCAGCTTGGCTGAGTAAGGATCTTCCTCTGGAGCTAAGGCAACAAAAAGATAGTGTGTGGTCAGTGGGAGCAAGGTTAGGTGATGTAGGGGGAACAGAGTAGCCAAAGCTCAACTGGAGTTGAACCTGGGCAGTACTGTGGGGGACAATAAAAAGGGCTTTAAAATACATGAATAGCAAAAGCCAGTGCAGAAATAACATCGGCCTGTTACCTGATGAGGATGGTCCCTCACAAACAGGGAGAGGCACAAGGCAGAGGTGCTTAATACTTTCTTTGCTTTGGTCTTCAACACCGATGATGGGCTAAGGGGGTCCCAGTGGCCTGAGATGGAGGACCATGACTCCCAATTGACCCTGAACTTGAGTGGGATCTACTGCTCCAGATGGAGCCCTCCAAATTTGATGGGATTCATCCAAGAGTATTCAAGTTGCTGGATTTCCAAGAAGGGCAAGAAGGATGATCCCAGAAACTACAGGCCTGCCTACACTCTCACTTCAGCATCTAGTAAAATTATAGAGGTTATTCTGGGAGTTATTGAAAACCTCTTGAAAGACAGCACAGTCATTGGTCACAGCCAGCATGGCTTACTGAGAAGAAAGTCCTGCTTATCCAACCTGGTTTCCTTCCATGACAAGGTGACCCACCTGGCTGATCAGGGGAAGCCCATGGATGTGATCTTTTTGGATTTCAGTAAACCTTTCCATCCTGTCTCTCTCAGCATCCTCCTGGACAAACTGTCCAGCCCACAGCTGCATAAACACATCCTGTGCTGGGTGAGCAATTGGCTCACGGGTCGGGCACAGAGGGTGGCATTGACTGGGGTGACATCAGACTGTGACCTGTCACTACTGGGGTTCCACAGGGCTCCATCCTGGGCCCTGTGCTCTCCAACATCTCCATCAATGACTCGGACGTAGCATTGGAAGGGACACTGAGCAAGTTTGATGATGACCCAAAACTGGGGGGAGCTGCTGAGTCCCTCAAAGGCAGGGAGANGAGGGGGGTCTGTCCTGCTCTGGTCTGCACTGGGGCAGCCTCACCTCAAGCCCTGGGGCAGGTTGAGGGGCCTCTATGGATATGAAGCCATTAAAGAGCACATGCAGAGCAGGCTACAAAGATGGTGAAGGGCCTTGAGGGGCCATATGAGGAGCAGCAGAGGGCACTTGGCTTGTTCAGCTGCAGGAGACTGAGGTCAGACCTCACTGGGGCTCTGCAGCTTCCCCATGAGCAGCAGCAGAGGGGCAGCTCCAATCTCTGCTCTGTGATCAGTGACAGGGCCTGAGGGAACAGCTGGAGCTGTGCCAGGGCAGGGGCAGGTTGGATCTCAGGACAAGGTCCTTCCCCCAGAGGGTGGTTGGCACTGCCCAGGCTCCCCAGGGCAGTGGGCACAGCCCCAAGGCTGCCAGAGCTCCAGGAGGGTTTAGACAATGCTCTCACGGACAGGGTGGGGAATCAGATGATCTTAAAAGGTCCCTTCCAACCTAAGCCATTCTGTGATTGCTGGGGTGTCCTGTGCAGGGCCAGGAGTTGGACTTTGATGATCCTTGTTGTTCCCTTCCAACTCAGGATATTCTGTGATTCTCTGAACGACAGATTAGTCTTTTAAGACAACATCATTACAGCAGAGTCTGCACAAATTAGCCTTTTCCCCACCCCTAGAGCAGGCAAACAAGAGTCATTTAAAAAGCTCTGAGTTCATGCCAGCTTATGCTTACCTGGAGTGACAAAACCAGCTGGTACAGATCTGAACCTGTCCAAGGCTGGTTTTGAAACATGCCTGGGAGAAGGGCAGCCAGTAGCAGCACCTGGATCTCATGGCTGCAGTGCTGGGAGCCCACAGTGAGCCCAACAGCTCACCCACGCTGGAGTCACCTTTCTCTGTGGGCATGTCACCTGTCACTGCAGGGCTTTCTCCCTTTGTTTTTTGGTTACTTCATGTCATGTATTACTCACCTTCTCCTCCCAGAAACCGCAGTGGTCTGAAGCACAAACAGGAAAGAAACTTCAGGAGAAAACCTCAGACAAAACACATGAAATATGAACTAAGATTCCCAAAGAAATTTAGGGGAACAAAAATGATGGTCTTTGACATCACAGAAAATTCAGACAGAAGGCATTGTTTAATGAATTAGCACAGGGAAACAACAGGAAATATAGCAACACAGGTTAAAATACATTTTAGTTGTTTATTATAAAACAAAAATTTACATGTGAAGGCACTTTGAAACCGTTAACAAAATTTCCATATAAGCTATTGTTTTAGCTGTTCAACAAGACAAAAGTATTTTTTCTGTCACCTAAAAAGGTGAGAAATTCTAAACTGCAGAAACACTACACTTAATGACAACTAATAAGGATTTTGGCACCATCAGTTTTCGGGTTTCAGAGAAGGCAGTGACAGTGTGGGGACCAGACATATGAGGAGATCTGCACATCATGTCAAATTTAAACCAAATCAACTAAACTCTCATCATACAATACTGTGACAAGACTGACCCTGTTATGTCTGACCATACACTTCCCACCTAGAAAGGCTAGAATCCTCCACTTTTTATCACAAAATCTGAAGACAAACATTAAAACTTGAATAAAATTGAAGGAACTGAACAAAAGAATCTACATGAAAGTTACTCCACTGCATGGCCATTTCCTCACACTGCAGCTCCATGGCCAAGCACCAAGCACCTTTTTTCTGAAAGTAAAAAAAAAAAAATCCAAACCAAAAAACCAAAATTCAAGTAGCTCAGAATTCAAAATCAAGTTTGTAAACTTTCTACTCCTTGCTAACACTTCCATAGAAACCCACCCAGCCAAGGAAGTGAACAGAGTCCTATGTAATCGTTCCTTTTTTTTTTTTTCAGTTCAGTTACACAGAAACTGAAAGTTACAGTGCTGAGAAGTTTCTCTATGGCTCTAATCTTGCCCAGCTGCTGATTTCAACTGTAACCAGCCGTACTTCTTCAGGGTGAGCTGCCATCCATAGGAAAAGCTTCTAGGGCAGGCTGCTCTCTAACTTCCAACGTGGCAGCACTCACTGGGTCAAGAGAAAGGGAATTCACTGAACCATAGCTCAGTGCTTTACTGGAGCCCAATTTAAGACACTGCTATTTGTATTTTTTTATTATTGTCCTTGTTACTGCAAAGCTGTCAGATCCATGTCAGAACCTACACTTTAACTGAAGTTCTGATAGTTCAAGACTGCTCAGCTCTTCCTGAGGCTAAATGAACCATTTTTCCTCCCTCCAGATACTCCACAGTAAAATAATGCAATAAAATTTCACATTCTTTTAAAATAAGGCACTTTGAAGATTTTTTTCTCCAAATTCAAAAAGCTTGAGGAAACTTTAACTGAGTTCACTCATTTCTTTACCAATCTGATTCCAAAAATAAAACCAATGTTACTAGAAGCTGAGTTACACCCAGAACTCATGATGCTCCCTGTTAGGCCTGAGAACACCCAACATGGCTTTCTACAAAACACTCTTGCTAAAACAGCTCAAAGTCATAGCACAGTGTGGCCTTTGAGAATGAAGATCACTGGCATTTCCTACTTAACTCTTGCTTTTTGCATCCTGTGAAAGTCAGGTAAAAGTTCAGTGTTGAAGAAACTTGGCAGTTGTCTGTACACAAAACCAGGAAATAAACAGCACAACAGCTGCATCCAGCTCCATAGTTTTTAGATCCCACAGGAAACAGGCAGTTTTAATGATTTGCTCTTTCACTGACAACATCCTGGAGACGTTTTAGCAGAACATCATCATTTTCCTGGCAGAGTCGTTTCGTGGGGGATTCAGTGTCACTATCAATTGTTATTGCTCGCTTCTTGCTCCTGTGTTCACCTTGTTTTATCATATTATTGATGTCCTTCAAACTCTGTGATCGAGATAAAAAAAATCATGAGCTACTCTGTCTCCATTTCAAACTTGCTCTGGTTTTCAAGCATCTGAGAACTAAAGGCTATTCTGGATCTCTTTCAGTGATGGATTCTACAAACCTAATTCTACCCTTCAGTGCAAACTGAGAGACTAGAGGCACTACAGCACATTAGAACTGCATTATACCACTCTCAAATTGACCCCTTTCAACCTGTTTTTGCCATGTACCTTGGAAGGGCTCCCACTGAACTTGTAGAGCAGCGCGGTTCGCGGCGTCAGGCAGGCGCCGTTCTTGTGAGGGGACACGTACACAGAGTGCTGCTGGGAGATGCGCCGAGGAGACACCGGCTGCTGCCTGATGCTGGGGAAGGGCGACAAGGGAGGGGCTTCCATCTGCAAGGGAGGACACGTCTGCGTGGGAGCTGAATCACAAGATCTTTAAGAGCAGTAACTGCACAGAAGGAAAGATTAATACCCCCCCAGGTATTCTTTAGAAGATTTTGTCTTGTGACAGGTAAACAACAGATCAAATAGGGATCAAAAATGGAATTAATTTTCTAGATGTGTTACAGAGATGGTCCACAAGCATTTGAGAAAATGGGTGTTGCATCGAGGTAAAGAACCCGAAACCAGGTTTGCAAACTGAACAGCATCCACACCTGTTCTCTTGAGAAGCTGTTAAAGCAAGTTTTCATACCATTACCTACAACCATCTGACTTCACCCACAGCAGGTGAGTGACAGGACAAAATTACTGACATATGTTTAACTGCCAGGAAAAATGTCTGAGTACTCATTCCAAAATACTTTACTTACTACATGATCCTGGTTTGTGATATCGTACTTCAGTGCAAATGACTTTACTCTTCCTACATAGACTGCATTGTAGAATTTAATAAGATCTCCTCTCTCCTCTGTTTCCGACTCACTGGAGTTCTCTGCAGAGGATCGTCCTGAGGAACTGGCAGTTTCCACAGCCGAGTCTAACAATGAGAGAGCTTCAGATGTCAAAAACTGGGCGCTTCAGAGTCCAACTTACCATGTCCAGCTGGCAAGAACTTGTCCATAAATTGAGAGAGTTAATAGTTAATGAGAGGAATTAAAGAAACCTGCCTGAGGAAGGAGCAGGGGCTGCTGCAGATGTTTATGAACACTAAGAGAAGCCACTAATCACTGTGAGCAGGCTAGTGGGTTATGGCTAAAAAGACCAACACCATTCCAAACTTGGAAATAACAAGAAACTGCAGCACAACTGACCCATTCTCCCACACTTATTTTGGGGAGTAGTACAAAGCCATTAGATGATCTTAAAACTATGTTTTAAGCAGTCTGACACCCCTCAGCTTTTGGTTTCTGTGAAAGTTTCTATTCATCAGCATAACTCACATCTGCTGCAAGGAAGCTATGGCACCATTTGTTCAGTGAGAAAAGCTGCAGCCACACAGCAAGTGTATTTCTGCTAATGTTCTTTCTCCCCTAATTAAGCTGAAGTGCTACTGAATACAACTTTCTATGTCTCCTCCTCTTTTCTGCTTACTTGCAAGTAAAACAGGGAAGCACAGAATAAAGTCTCTGGCCATCACTGCACAGAGACCAACATCAAAAGCTCCAGCTGACACCTGTAGCTCCATCTGTCTGCCTTCTGTCACAATACAGGTACATGCTCCTCTGAGCTGGTGTTAAAAGAACAGGGGTTACTAAACAAAGGAGACACAAGTCTATAAACTGAAGAAAAACTCTGGCAGGAAAAGCCAATGAAGAACTTTGTAACCAAGTGCATTTGTCTGACAAAACACTGGAGCCCAGTGTCACTTCAGATGTTCCAAGACATCCAAGAAGTGTGGATTTGTTAGACAGGATGCTGAACTACAGGAGATCAGCACTTTCCTGGACCCTGGTGGAATCCTCAACAGGCCTTTAAAAAATAGCTTTAATACTCCTTCAGGCAGTTGAATCCCAGCCACAGTGGGAATATACCCCAAAGAACAAACTCTTAAACTCCACGTGTATCCTGGCTGCAGACCTGCTCTGCCCATGGGTTCATACATGGGCTCAAGATCTCTCACTTTCCTGACATGTCACTCAAAATGGGCACAGCAGAGTTCTCATGCTTTTCTCAAATACTGCTCTTACCCTTTTCTCCTCTAGCCTAGAGCAAAGAAAATTTAATCTATTTAAAAGAAACCTGAATATAAGAAAATGGTGGTCTTAGAAAGTCAGCATTTTTATTTTCTGAAACAAGTTCTGCCTACTTAAATCTTCAGAACAGGTGATACAAACTAAAAAAAAAATCATAATATTCTAGGTACATCCTCATCTTTCTTTCTTAACCAGTGTCGCTTTCCAAGAAGAACTATAATATAATTAACAAACTAAGAAGATAGTTCAACCCTGAGCAACCAAATTTATGGAAAGGAAATCAAACATTCTTTCCAACTAGGAAGCATAACTTCCACTTCTATCACATAGGACAGCTACTGAGAAGGTTTCTTTTTCAAGAGTACATTTGTTCTTCTTTAACATACTTAAAACTGTAAAATTTGCTCCAGTTCTTATCACTTGACAGTTCAGTTCTTTAAAAGCCCACAAGTACATTACTGAAAAGAGCAGATTCCTTTGCTGTACCCACCTTCTGCCATCTCCATATCTGGGTCTGCATTTTTGCCTGAGACATCAGCAGAAATATTTCTCAACAAGACACTCCTATAAACCTACGGGACACCAGGGAAAAACACGCATGTCAAGAAAAACAAGGAAGTTGAGAGACCTCATGAAATCCATTTGATTAGGAATTAATATTATAGTGCACAGGATTTATGAGCACAAACATTTGAAAAGGCACCTCTGAGATCTGCAGAAAGGAGAGGCAATGCTATTGACTCACATGGCTGTTTGCCTGTGGCTGATTCCTGTAACTTTTCATTATGTCCTGAAAAGTTCTTTCCTCTTTGGTTACCTGGAAAAGAAAAGGGTATTGAAAACCAAGTGTAAGCACGAAGGCTGGGCTGCTCAGGTCCAGCATGCAGCTTGTTGTAGTATTACTATCAGTACATAATTTTAAAATTTAGTGCTGGTGATGAGAATAAGAAAACACCAAGGATTTTTCTTGTTCAGGAATTCCTTGTTTCTTAGCCACCAAAGTCTTTTATCGCTTATGATGCTTAGGCATTTTTCTTTTTCAGCTTTTCTTCTAGTGACACTTAAAATTAAAGGAGGGTAATATAAAGTCAAAAATGCACTTTGTAAATTTGGAAACTGGACCCCTTAACTTTCCTAAACAGGAAGCGAGGAACAAGACACTAGGCAGGTACATACACTCATGCAATTTCATCTTGCTTTTGTACTTCAAAATAGCTCACTTGTTAAAGCAGTTTTTCAGCCACACGTTTGCAATTCTAACGGCAGATAAGGAACAATTTTTGTAGTATGGGCCAGGAGCCACGGTCTCTGGCTAAGTTGTCAGGTCTCATACTGCACTGGAGACAGCACTTGAAAGCCTGTATTATGAGAAAAACCCAAACAACTGGCAAATTACATGATAAAATCCAGAGCACTGACTAGTCAATGGTTTTGCTTTCCTGCAGCTCTCAGTATTGATGTCAGGTGAGCTGCAGTTAACAGCTCAGGTAGTCACAATTTAAACATCAGTTTCCCTCCACACATAGTGCTCCTCTTCATTTGTCTGCCTCAAGAAAAGGTAATTCAGCACCAGGGGAAGGAGCCTGGGCTTAGTTTCACCTCCTGAATTTTTGTCTGCATTAGACTTGATGGACACTGTAACTATCAGCTGAAGTTTGAGTCAAACCAATATTCAAGTTTCATAATTCAACTTAACAACACCTTAAATCAAAGCTGGCAAATGGAATAAGAAATCAAGAAGTATGAGTAGCAGACAACCATGATTCCTCAGCCTGGATCTTCAAAAGATAACAAGATTTTTGGTGAAGAGAAACCTTCCCTACATACATTTGCTCCTACAAACCTCTGCACCTGCCTAATTTTGTAACTGTAAAGGATTCTTTGGTTCAGATTATACAGATCGTGAAGATGACAAACAGGACAGAAAACAAACAGAAGGCAATAAGATCACACAGTGCTTTGTCTGTAAGTGTGCTCACTTTGAATGTGCTCAGGAAGGGAAGAAAAACCCTCTCAACACAGTGACTGGTTGGTGGGAACTTTTAAGATACGCAAAACAAGGAAAAACACATACTGGGACTTCATGCACTTCTTGCAAGGACTTTTCCCTTCCCCCCAGTAATATGACAAGAATCAAGCAATCAAATTGTAAACTCTGAACACACGTGACGCTGTCAACTGAACATAAAATTCCCCAAATTTCTTCAAAACTACGTGTTACCTTTGCCATGATATAAAAGGCACAGAGCAGGAGCTGGTCCAAATGTCTGTCCTTCATCAGATCAGCACAGTGAACCAATGTGAACTCAAAGCATGTCCATATCTTCCTGCGCAAGTCATTGGAAACATCCAGTTTCAAGCACAGGTCACGCAAGCGCACACTGGCCAGGTGATAAACCTGCAGAGAAACACACACAGCTACAAGAGAAGCCAAACAACCTTAGCCCACCCTGCAAAAATGAAAGGGCTCAAAGCAAAGCTGTTCTAGAAGGACCATGAAGATGACCTGAGGGAGGGAACACTTCTCCTGCGAGGACAGCCTGAGAGGGTTGGGGTTGTTCAGCCTGGAGAAAGACACTGGACAAGGGCCTGGAGTGACAGGACAAGGGGAATGGCTTCCCACTGCCAGAGGGCAGGGTTAGATGGGACACTGGGAAGGAATCCTTCCCTGTGAGGGTGGTGAGGCCCTGGCACAGGTTGCCCAGAGAAGCTGTGGCTGCCCCATCCCTGGAACTGTCAGTGTAGTGAAAGGTGTCCCTGCCCATGGCAGGGGGTGGAATGAGATGATCTTTTAGGTCCCTTCCAATCCAAACCATTCTTGAGATTCTATGATTCCAAGACTAAGTTGCCCACTCTTCAGTTTTGAACCTCTAATGCTTATAGAAAATCTGCCTAAAAACTTTATGCCTACAGCTTCTACACCATATCCCTCACTAATTAGGCCCATTCTTTATGCTGGAAAGCAGGAGGTCGTTTTATTTTCACTTGCTCTACTGAACAGGGGCAAGAAAGGAGGGAAAAACTATGATTGTGAATAACATGATCTATGTAAATGGAAGGTCAAAATTTAAAGACAAACTAAAGTCAAGATTTTAGTTCTCCTTCATAACTACGAAGAATACATTGTCTATTATTGGTCAAATATATGACTACAGCTGAAGGTACTGCCTAGCTAAGAGTAAACATTCCAAATTGCAATGTTGCCACCTGGCAGCTGGCTACTCAATTCTTAATCTATTCTCAGAGAGACAGACTGCCACTAACAAAATTAAAAAACCAATAACTCAGACATAGGATGGGGCTTACAAGTGTTTCCAGAAATTACTTCCTGTATTAAAATGTACCTTAAAGATTGTTCATTTTAGAATTTTCTATGTTGTATTTTAATACAGATACCACCAAAGGGGAAAACCTCTAAAAATAACTTATCTAGTAAGAAAGTAATAGCAAAAAACCAATCTTCTAATATTTTTGAGAGATTAATTTAGGTATGTATTCTTTGTAGTCGCTTAGACCAAATTACCCTGCCCCCTCCAAAGACCCCTCATACACTTCACACTGGAAATGAAGGTACCTAGAAGTAAGTCACCTGAAGTTTCTCTGAAGCGCACCCAGTTCTTAACTGGCCCCTTAAATCCTGCATTATTTCAAGAAGTTCCTTTTTTCTAGAAACCCTTAGCTAGTGTGTCATTCATCACTGCTTTCTGAGCTCCCAGGCCAGCAAGACCAGCACTAGCAGGCAGGTAGGTAAGTGGCAAATGAGAATCAACAGATGCTGGATCCACAGCAGTGCAGTTCTGAATGAGCAAGACATGGGAGAATCATCTCATCTCAGATATGTCTAGTTTGCAAAAGTGGGAAGCGGTCAACATATGAGAGAGAATATATTCAAGAATATTCAAGAGACCTAAAATCTGCCACTGTGTCTTTGACAGTTACTTATGGAAGGTCTCAATTAAAATGAAAAAAAAAAATCTCATGAATGGGAAGGGGAAAACTGGGTTCTCTGCAACACTCAACATCTTTTCCCTTTTCCCTCGAGGTCTGGAAGAACTGCAGGTAGCAAAGTAAAGGTACATGAGGAGTGAAAGGTAATGGAAGCTGCACAAGAGGCAGGTTCCAGCATAGCCATGAGCAGAAGTACAGCACAACTTCCAATAAGGACACTTACCTTCCTGTAAAACAGTGCCAAGGACCCTGTTCTCTTTGGTTTGCTGGCTGCTGACACCTGCACTTCCTGTGCTTGATTCCCTGGGAGGTGGCAGGAGGGAGCCAGAGCCTCCACTTTACACGGTTGGCCCAAATTAATCGAAATGGGGATCAAGGTGATCCCACCCATTTCATTTGCAATGCCTGGAGAGGATACACACACACAGAAACAAACCAGTTACTCTCCTCATGCAGCAGAGCTAAACTGCAAACCAAACTCATTTACAAACATTTCATACTAAAGGCATCTCATCCTCTGTACTAGATGCTAAAAAGACTATCCCTCTGAGTCTTTAGAAATTATTAAAAATTATATTTCTGGTAAGGTTAAAGCAAGACTATGAATGTGAATGACCATTTCTAAAATTGTCTGAAAGGACAAAGTTTACAAGAAATCACAATTTCTGTACTTGGTGTTCCACTCTTTTGGGGGAGGTGGCCACTCCCTTTTTTTCACTATTCTGCAAACCCCACAGCATATTGATACAGTCCTCATTAGTCTCCTCAGTAGTCAAATTGTCTTGCTGAAAATCTCCTTTAACATGAAAAATGGAGATTTTTTTTCTTCTCAACTATAGACCCAATTTTTAAATTAAAGAGGTTATAAAACTCATTGCTCGTGTATCATTTTCAGAAATATTCAAGCATCATCCAACTTTAACAAAATAAAAGTCTCCCAGTATTTTCCTAATGTTAACATGTAACCCTTATCTAGAAATTTCAGAGCCTTTTAAGATTATAACAGACCAAATTTAAGATAAATTGCAGTAAATTATTATTGGAGCTGAGAACCAAAGCATCGCTTAATCTGTGTAAGGTATAACTGGAAGAAGCATGAACTCCACAACTTTGTCACAGTTCTGAATCCTCAGGATGTCTCCAAGGAGAATATATCAGTATGAACTTAGGCTTTTTTTTTTTTTGGACAAAGTCAGTATTCTTTAAGAGAGAAAAAGCAATATATGCTCAGAGTGCATGACTGGTCTAAGCAGATCTTAAGAGCAAGGAAAACATCTATTAGAAAACCAAGAAGAATTCGTACCATGCAGTGGGATAGTGACTTTCTGTCCCACTTTCCCTGGCCCTGGAGTGGTTGTCATGGTCAGTACTGTCTGCCCAGGAGACACTGACACGTCTTCAGCACCAACGCTTGATGCTGGAGCAATTGTCAGCTTCGTTCCTTTGGATAAGAATTTTTCCATCTGCGTTTCTCGGGGGCTGTCATCTCCAAAGAGCCTTCTCTTAGCACTTCCAGCTGCAGGAGAACTGTAGCGCTCATGAACTGAGATTGGAGACAAGGCCTGCATGTCTGGTATGCCAAGGACAAAAAGACAAAAGCAATAAAACCTTCGGAGCAGCCTCTTAATGGGAATACTTCTCCAGAGAAGGGGAAAGGCTGCCTTCCAACTACCCTACAGTACAGAGATCTCTTCTAGTTCAGACCTGCTCTCAGAGTTCAGTGTTCCCAGGTGATCTGAGTAAGACCTACAGTCTGAGTCCTTTTATTTTGCAGTCATCCCAGACAGCACAGTTTTACCATCCGGTATCACATGGAAGCCGAGTAACCAAACAAATCTGCAGAGACTGAGGAACACAGACAGGGTCACAGATACTCCAGTCTGCTTAGCAATTAGTAATATTTGCAACTGCTATTCCTCTGAACACAGTTATCTACAGGAACAATGACCATATTCCCTGGATATGCAGTCTTCTCTATGTTCTGGCTTTCAAACTCTCTCTAAACTGACCTGAGTCTGGTGCCTCCACCCTCATCCAGCCCTGGTTCCTCTCAGGCTTTTCTGTTGCTCTCAAATATTTCCTCCAATAGTAAGGACGAAGTACACAGCACTAATACACAGGCTTCAATTCCCAGCTTTTTGCATTTCTGCTGCAGTCTGAGAGGATACCAGTGATAGCAGTTTCACACTTCCCAGGAAGCAGAAACTTTCTGGATAACTGGCCAGGTAAGACTGATTGGAGACCACATCCCTAACTCTGCCAAGATGGTTCTCTTGGTACCAGAGGCAAATAAGCATTTCAAATCCCAACCATTCTCCAGCTGAAGTTAGGAGGAGCCTCTGGTACCAGACAAGGTCACAACTCACACAGCCCTACCCATATATGACACCATGTCCAAGTTGCTTCCCGTTCCATCAAACAACAACCATAACACCTACAGCAATGCTTGTACATCTCTTTTCTAAGGAGTATTTAAAAAAAAAAATCAGTCTTGTCCTGCAATTTGCCAGATAAACACAATGGGAGACATCACACAACCGGTAAGTCCATGGTGCACCTGCAAGAACATATGGAATAGCATCTGGGATACGACAAAAGCAGCAATTCCTAACTAGGGGAGCACGCAAAGGAAAAAGCAGTGCTGGCACTGCCTCTGCATCCTCACTGTCAGGAGACAGTTCTACGTGAGACCCAGGAATCTGCAAAGAACTGCTATTCAGAGCAGAGAATACTGCAGGCACAGTATTGCCCTCCCTTCCTGCATAAAAACAGTTCCATAGAAAGCAGGAATAAATGCACCTGTCATTTCATTAATTAAAAAAAAAAGGTCAGCTAAAATCCAATCAAACTCACTGATAATAAACAAACAAAAAGCCAAAAAAAAACTTAAAAAAAAATCTGAACATCAGTGGACAATAAGCCATTACGTGAGAAACCACCTGAGAGTAAGGTCACCCTGGCATCAAACCAGCAGCAAAACCTGCTCCAGCAGGGAAGCACCATCACCACTGTCTGCTGCCAGTGAGACACAGCACTAGTTTGGCTGGGTGAATCCACCCCTTCCCTTGATCAAATAAGAGGCTTCACAATTCTGAATGCTTAATTCACATTCGAGATTGCTTTTTGTAATTACAAAGAAGCTGAAAACCCCTCTCCCCAAATTCACACATTCAAATTGTATGAGAAACCTTGAACATACCTCGTCTTAAACTCCCACCAAGATCTGTTCGAACCTCTTTTACTCGAGGATGAATTATAGGAGATAATGGCATCATAGGCAAATGGCCAAGCCCACTTCCTCCATTGCTGGCTTCAAAATTACTGGGAAATATTACCTGAGAAATAAGAAATGTCGGTGTAAGATAACAAATGAATTTCCCTTCTCTGTGCCAATCTATTAATAGAAGATTTTCTGCAGCAGTTGTCTCATTTGAACACTTTTCTGTATAAAACAACAGTGAATTTCCTATTTAAAGGAAAACAGATCACATACTTCTTCACAGGTTGGGACTTTGTTTTCTGATGCCTCGATTGCATTCCAGAGTGCCGAGTTCCGAGTCCAGGCAAGACTCTCCAGAATCTGTTCCTCGATGCTGTTGAGGTGCTTCACCATGTCTCTGGAAAGTCCTTCCTCAGACCGAATCAGCACTTCAATGACCTGATGGCAGTCACACAAACACAACCCCCCAAGGTCACGTCACTCATGTTTACCATTATCAGATTGTTCTTTATTTCACCATCCTGTCCGAAACTTCAGCAAAAGAGTGCTCCAGCCTTCTCCTCATATCTTCACCTTCCTCAGCCCTCTTCTCATCCCTGTTTTGTTAACCCCTTTCCCAAAGGCAACCCAGGAGTCAGAAGTGGACAGCAGATGTGCCATCAATGCAGACCAACCCACTCCAGGGGTTTTTAGGCCCTCTCTTCCCATTGCTAAGCATGCACAGACTGAAACACTGAGTACACCCAGAGCTCACCCTGCACATGCAGCAGAGCTGGGGAGATGGGAACAGCTACAGCTGTTCAGCAGGGCACATGGAACCCCAGCATTCCAGCTTTCCTGCCCTTCAAACCAGCAGCCCATTACACCAAGGGCTGAAAACCACTGCTCTGAAGTTTTGCAAAATGCTCAGAACCCTTAATGCGGACAAGCGGGGGTTGAACAGAGCTGACCATCACCTGCAGTATCATACTCCATCCCCATGCCCCAACACAAAATCCACTTTATTTATTTTATTCCTGTCAGAAGAGCATTCAGATTGTTTTTCTAAAGCTCCAGAGACAGAAATAAATCGTGGAGGCCTTACTGATATTTTTAGTTATTCCTGCCACAGAAACTAAGCATCTGGAGAATAAAGTTACAGATGTCACAAGTCTCTGTGATAGCAATTTTTTTCAAGTAAAGTGCTGCAAGAATATACACTGAATAGCAGAGAAAATTCAAATCAAACATAAATCTGTTCCACAAAGTGGGGTCTCCATCAGTGCATTTCATTTTGAAGGAGGCTACCAAAAGTCACAGCAATATTGACAGATTTGTTTCAGCTTCAGCATTGCCCTAAGCAGAGGAGTAAAGCAAAAAGGGAAAATATAAAGGAGCTTTTCCAAAGGGTTCCATTTTTTGGTTGCTGTCATCTAACCAGAACTACTTGATTTATTCATGGTAAGCTGTGAGGTGTCCAGCAAAAGCTAGAGGCATACGGATAGGTGATAAAAGGACTGAAGTAATCAAAAACCAAATGACATTGGAGGTGGGGTGAGTATGTTTAAGAAAATGATCAGAAAGAGAGTATCATCAAAATGTATGCTTGCATTCTTTAGTCTTCTGAAGGTGTATATAGACGAAGAACTAGAAGCTCTGGCATTACAGGTAATATTATTTCAGGACAGCCAGGATCTAGAACTGGCACAGTGCACAAAAACACCAGTCCTTCTCTTCTGTGATTCCCTAGAGAAGAGCATCATCCTCTACACCTCTCAATGCAGTAACATGCCATTTTTAATACAGATACTGTCTTAAGCCAGAGGTTATTTACCTTATAGAAATAGAAGGGCCTGAGGTCAAGCACATCAATGATCCAGGGGAAGGTGCGAGGGGAGCTGTAGGCGAAGAGCACGATCTCCAGGCAGCACGCCATGAGAGAGCGGTGGAACACATCCTGCTCCAGGAGAGCCTGAGGGCACACACAGAATGGCAATGTGCTCATGGTTGGGCAATGCAAGTCAGAATTTTGTTGAAGAATCTGCTTTTTTCCACTGTTCACAACCTCCTCTTCTTTACAGAGGAATTTAGAAGACTAGATGTAGAGTAACAGCACAAACCCCATTCCGTTTTGGACAAATCAACTGGCCTCCTTATTGTGCACCACAAAGCAGAGCAAATGCAGTGCTGCCTAACACGAAGTATTGATATTGTTCATTGGATCAAGAAGAGAACACAAGTCAACTGTCCATAAAGTTGTTATTCTAGAAGGTACCACAAATTCAGATGGCTCATTATGCCAGTTATACTGCTTTTAACAGTACAAAAAAACCACATTTAAGCACCTCCCATGTTAAATTTTAAATATTAACAATATACATACAGTGCTTTACAGTGCTCTGTTCTGAAACTGCCTGAAGACAAACTCAGAAACAGTTACAAAAAGTGATCAACTTTTTCAACAGTTCTTTACTTACAGTCAGATCCTTCCCATGCAGTCTCCGTGTTTCTTGCACCATTATAGTCTCCAAGATTTTATAGTACAAAATCTCTGCCAGTTTTAATCTGTTGACAGCAAAATCTGAAATTTAAAACCAACAGAGATGACTGAACTGAGCAACCTGTCCTGATCCAAGAAAGTAGTGTGTGTGTGTGTGTATGTACACACTTTTCAAACTGGGAAACTATGTTCAGAAATCTGCTAGGCCCAAGCACAGCATGAAGACTGATAAATGATTTAAAGGATTACTTAATATTTCTTCTGGTGCAGTTTCACAATGTTGCAATAATAATTTTTCTATTTGTATTCAGTTTCCCTTAAATTTTAAGGCCGAGAAGGATGCAAGTTTACTTGCTTGTTAAGAGCTGCTTTTCCATGATCTCTTGGTTGTCCTAGTTCAAACTGCAGCTTTGGTTTACTCTGTCATAAATGTTTATCTTTTACGGTGTTCTGTTTGACAGCAAGTTTTTTGCTTGGGTATGTTCTGGGATAAAAACAGCTCCACTGCATTAAGTACTTAGACAAGAGTATATGTATGCACTCCATTTGCCCTGGCTTAGTATTTTGAAACATCCCATGCCTTTCACTCCATACCTATATGAGAGCCTGGCTGCTCATCTGTTGACTGAGTGTAGCTGCAACAGAAGGTCTCACCGATCTCCTTCACTCTGCTCATGATGCTTTCCATGGGGCTGCGGGCACAGGACCTGAAGCAGAAGGCAAAGAGAAAGCCTTGTTTATATAAACCAATACCCAGTTAAAAAAAAAAAAAAAGAACTCAAGAACAACAAAAAAACCCCCCCACACCACCAAAACAAAAAGGGAGGCTAATTATACTGAACATTCCTCACCTGCAATAACCTGTATGACCCAGACAGAGGAAAACATAAACCACACAAATATTGTGTCTTTTTTTCCTTTCCTAACAAGGTTAGGGAGGCTATGTAGATCTTGGAACAAACGCAGGAGAAAGGAAGAGCTACCAGCAGCACACTCAGGAGAAAAAGGTATCTGCTAAGAGCAAGGCAGTAGTGAGGATGCTAAAAAGGCAACAACCAACCAAATGCATCCACAAGACCACATGAGCCAGGCTCACTTTGAGGGAGTACAGAAAAGCTTAGAGTGAAGAGCCAGCAACTCCAGTCACTGTCATAAAAATGGGCCAGAGAATCTCTGGCTGGAGATGCTCTGTCTGAATGCTTCCAGATCTTCCAGCAAACGCTTTAGAGGATAGTGGTTTGTCCCTGATGGCAAATTAAGACACTAAACTATTCTGAAAAGCTAGAATTGAAATCAACTAAGGTTTCTTTGAACAAAACCTTCTAATTAACTTCAAAGCCATCTCTGTGGAATTTTAATTTGAAAAAGAAAATACTAAAAAACACAGAGTATTACACAGTCCAAACAGTAGTTCTTCCCATTTCTCCCAGTCATGCAGTACATATCCTAGTGCTTGCTGAACTCATGTCCAATATGAGCAAAGTACTCACAACTCTTGTAAGAGGTTTACTAAATTTTTTTCTCATTTTAATATTTACCTCTCTCCCAACAGACCAGTTTATTACTTGGAACAAACACATTTTTTATTAAAAAGATTGAAGACACTTTAATGTCTTAATTGTGTAATATAAATAATATCAGTCCTTAAAAAACAATCAAAGAAACATTCAAAACAAAAGCATCCTGCAAAGCAGTCGTAAACTTTGAAGGACTAATGCTAGGAAAACTTCCAAAATATACATAACTCCAAAGATGAGAACTGCAAGAAATATTTTTCACCTATTTATGATGGTTATTTTACAAAACACTACTTTTGCTCTTCAAATATTAAGTGCTAATACTAAATGTCCAATTTGATTAATAAAAACACATCTGGAGACCTTACACCGTAATACCACAAGGCCCAAACTTGCAGATGTTAAGCAAACACTCATCCTAACAGATATTTACTATTCAATTACTGCTTTTTATGAGCTAGGCTCAGAGAGAAAAGCAGTGAGCCGAAGAAAGCTCAGGGAACAGCCACCAGAACAACCAAGGTGGGAAACATATCTGCTGCCACACAAGAGATCAGCACTGACAGTACTGAGGGTCACTGCAAGCACTGTAACATATGTGTTATAGAGTTAGATTAAGATATCAAGAAGTCATAGGAAACAGAAATGGGAAGTCTGTAGGCTGCTTTTAGTTTTATTTTCCCAACTCGAAGGCCAACACTACAGATTGTTGATTCTAACATTTCTGCCCTCCTCTAAAATCTCTGATAACACAGTTACCACACCTTTTAATAGAGCCATACTTGTTTAAAATGCAAACAAATAAACAAAAAAGGAATTTGGCTTTCAAGGAAACAGACAAATTAATACCACCAAAAGCTGAGGCTCCATTAATACAATGGTGGTGACAAGTCAGATGGCGGGGGGGTGTTCAGTCATCCTTCTCCAGATGAGACCATGGAGAAAACAGATCTTTCAACAAGAAATACTACAGAAACACAGACCTAAATACTCTGCACCAAACAAAAAAGGCCAGAAGATCAGTTCCTGTGTGTATGAGAGCAGCTGAAGTGGACACACTCACTCAAAAATAGCTGTAAGTTGTTCACTGGGTGCATTTTTCAACCCAGCCACCATGTTCTGCAACCGGCTCACGCTCTGAGTGGCTGAAGCTACAGGAGTGATGACAGCTTCCTTTTCTCGCAGGTATCGTCGGCCAGTCAGTGGAGTTGAAGGTGCAAATGATCTTTTCTGTCACACACAGAAAGATAATAAGCAAAATCAGCCAACAACACAGTTTCAATAACCTTTCAAAAGAGCATCTCCTGCAAAATCCCTCCAAAGACTAAAATTACACCACCAGTACGCTCCAGGAAGGCTTCATCAAACCTCTGAGCTCAGAACTGACTGAAAATGAGCCTAAGTTTTCCCAAGACTCCATAAATACAAAATATAACAAATCTTCATGCAGATGAAAATTAACTCAGAGGGTTTTAAAAAATAAAATACAGAAAATTAAGACCTAACTTCTTAAAGACTGTAATTTTTTTAAGATCATCTGAACACTGAAAAATACATGGTAAGAGGAAGCACGTGCTTCCATTCTCAGTCTGTGACTGCATTATCTGGGTGACACAAGGAGTGGGTGACAGAGCTGCCCAGGAGAGGTCCACAAGAAAATATTCCTTGGAAACTGCTGTCCAGGTGGACCTCGAGCCTTCCTTTATCCAAAGGATGCTGCAGCACCGAGCAGACAGAGCTGGGTGGACTGCACATACCTATTTGTATCCTACTCTCTGGAAGTGACACAGTTTTTGGATTTAATTATCAGAGCAGACAACACTCTGATGACACACGGCAAATAATGAGAAAAGGTTAAGCCTGTAGTCATTATGCATAAATACCAATATTGTTATATCCCAGAAACTGAAGCTCAGAATTGCTAAAACCCATTCCAAATTCCTGTCTTTAGGGCAAATACCTGCCTGAATATGAAATACCTTTCGCAGAAAAAGCTAAGCCATAGGATTCATTTACACCAGCGCTAGCATCCTGGAATAAGAATTCTTATTTTTTAATAGACATGTAAATCAAACAGCATATGGTTCTTTCACACAGCCAGCACTATTTTTCTCCTTATCCAAAACTAATCAAGCATTTTCCTGCATGCCAACTTCATTAAATACATCGTACATTTTTAAAGGCAGTGAAACATTTACTCTGTTAATAGGCTACTTTTTGTAATGAAGAGACAGAGTTTGGTGAGGTTTATGCTGTGAATGTTATTTTCCACAGAAGAGTAAAAAAGCTGACTCTTCCTATCCTAAAAAAGGAAACACTGGGAAAACAAATAAATTAATCCAGTGTCAAGGTTTTGTGGCATAATTATGGAGCTTAATTAAAACTGTAAGACCTATATATTTAGGTACTAACTATGTACAGGTTTTTCTTGGACAAAACCAGATTAAACACATGAAAGTGCTCTCATTCAGTTTAAGGAATAGTTATTCAGTAAATTCCACAGAGAAGAAGACATCACCATTTCTCCTTAGCAAGACAGTACTGAAGCCTGTGAATGGCATTCACCACCTTCCTCTCAGGAAGAAGTTCAAGAAATTCCAAGTCCCCTCAATAATTCAAAGAGTGTGCAAGGATGGGAAAACTGCGAGTCCTTCAAGTGAGACTGATGTGCTAAATGAATCACCTTTTCAAAATGCTGCTGAAGATGACACTCTGTAGGAGCTCGTGCTGCTGTCTTCTCTACTAGCACATCTGCAGGGAATTTTCGAGTGCCAATTTCTTCTTCAGCATCAGCTCCCAGGAAAACTCTCTCATCAAAATCACCCACGGTCAGAACATACTCTTCATACTCTTTATTCAGTGCTTTGCTGAAAGAGAAGCTCAGGTTTGATAGCTAAGATTTAACTGCTGAAGAAACAAAGAAGGCGCCTGTGGAGCACAGGTACAAACCCAAACCACATGGGGTCAAAGTGTTCCACACTCTGGACAGCAGTGGTGCTTCCACCTTCCCAGGCAACCTGCCTGTGGTCATCCCTGCCTGCCTCCAGACTGAAAACTCTCCAGGACGCACTGCAGGGACCATTCTTCCTCCTAAGTGACCACCAACATTTGGCCCTCAGTAAGAAGAGGAAAAGAACCAACTCTGTTTCCACCCCAGTTGTGAATAAACCAGCCTGGAAGTACTCAGTTGATCAGAGGTTAAATCTGTGAACACAGAGCACACCAGTGGGAGCTGCATCCAACCACCTCTGTTGGATTTCTAGTTTTGCCATGCATAGCCCATTCTTTTGCTAATGGTGCAGCAGAAGAGACAGCGAAGAGCTAGCTAGCTGTGAGACCAAACAAATCCTTCACTTTCTTTACTCCAGCTAACCCAACTGGAAAACAGGAATGTTTAATCCCACCAAGGCTGCAAAGCTTTAAATTTATACTTGGGAAGTGGAACGGAACTTTAGATAAAAATCAGAAATGGCTCACATCAATAAATCCTGCCTGCAGCTTTTCCAGGGGCCAGGAATGCAGTTCCAGCTACCACTGAAGCAGATATATTAGTGGAACATAATGTATTCATGACACAAGCAACTCTGTGAGCCCACAGGAAACCTGACTGTATCACAGGTTCACCTTCCCCACGTCTTTCAGGTCAAAAAAAGGGGGAAGAGAAAAAAAAAAAGACAAAAAGAAAAACAACTATGGAAAGTTTGGACAAGAAAAACCCACAACCAAACAGGCTTCCATGCTTCTTTTAGATGTCAGGCTACTTGCAAAAGAACAGGGACTACTGTATGTAATACTATGAATTTTTAAGTAGAAATACTACGAAAAGTTGCATGTTCAACGGATCACAGTTTATACATATTTATAAACTGAAGTGTTATCTACACTGTTAAAACAATCAAGTCTTTTCTCAAAATTCCCCAAAACCCGACAAGTTGAAAGCTAACCCAGCAGAAACAAATTAAAAGGTATTTTTGCAAAAAAAAAATCCCCAAACTGGAAGGGATCCAGAACAAAGCAGCTGCTGTTCCTATTTTGCATTTAAATTAGCTTTCAGAAGTGAATTCAAAAAGTTTCTCAACAACTACACTTGTCTGCCACAGAAACATTCCATCTCTTTTGTGGTTTTGCAATTGTTGCTTCTTTTTCTTTTAAGTCCTTCTGCCGCATCCACCGGTTTACACACTGAATTAGAGACTGACAAATGAATTTAAACACTTCCCTACCTGGGCATAATATGTGCACAGAAATACATTCGAGCACTTCAGGGTCAAGGCTTTGATTTGTATTTGATTACTCAAAGGTTGGTCACCAGAAAATCAGAGCAAGCACCAAAAACACTGACAGCAAGGAAGAGCCTCTGCATGTCGAACCCCTGACATTGGTCACATCTCGGAATGAGAGAGCCCTTCAGCCAGAGAGCAGCTTTGGTGGTCAATAATCAAAAGCCCATTAGATATGGTAAGAAACAGGAAAACCTGAGATTTAGTACACAAAGGCCAATGTTTTAGACATGAAACCAAGCCCCATGATTAAGAACAAAAGCTGTAACCTACCTATTTTCTGTAAAGTTGCAGAGATCCAACAGACAATCTCCTCTTAAGATCTAAGAATAAAAAGCAGAAATATCTTACATAATAAAATCCAAACTGTTCCAAGTGTGAAGGCATGATGGTTTTAGTCAAAAAGGAAATGAGGTTGAGGTGCATAACTGGACTTTTTCAGGGTTTTTTTGCCTAAACCAAAGGGCTACAGTGCCATTATCAAGACAAAGAGAGGAGGACAAAGCCCAACTGGATCTAAGCTCCAAATGAAGTCACTCTTGAGGCACAGCCCTGCAATGTAGTATCTGTTCACGGCCAGGTTAGGGACTGACCTGATGAACAACTACACACAAACTTCCACACAGCTTGGAAAACATTTCCAGGATCAAAACTAGACAGAACAGTTCACACACCTGCGACCTCAACCTTTTCCTTCCAAAGCATTTTGCTCAACGTCAAGACAAGCAGCAGAGCCCACACTACCATAATAGATACCCCATAAAATTATTTCACAAGATCACATTTTTGTGCCTGGATAAAACAACCACCTTTAATAATTCAGTTTCCCGATGCCAAGAAACGAAAGCAACCATTCTCCAGTGACATAAAAAGCCAAAACAGAGGAGACCTTACAACACACAGCATTTAAAGTCAGAGTGAATTCGTTCCCGCTAAAATACAAAGAAAACCTGACACAGCCTGAGTTTCTTTGCTCATTTGCACTCTTCCCTGGGGAACCCACAGGACCTAAATGGTCTTGAGACCCATCCTAGGGCACCGCCATGCACTCACAAAACTAGTGAGATGTACCTTCCTACCAAACAGCTTTGCAATGTATGGTTTAAAGTAGTGTTCCTTTATGCCTTTTGCTTCTACCAAGAGCCCATCATGCAGCTCACACAGCGTGGCAATGATGCAGGGAGGATCTTCAGAGGCTTCCATCTCCGGAGTGTGGAATTCCACTGGTAAGCCTGAGAACGAGGAGCAGGGCGGGGAAGGACAACCAACCTTGAACTTCATTTCAAATGAACCAAGAGAAAAAAAAAAATCACATTTGATTGTAAATAATCTTTCTGCACCATACCTTTAAATGATGGATTTAGCAAGTCTCTTCTGTTTGGACACAGAAGGGCATTGGCAAAAATCAGGTCCAAGCAGCACAGAAGCAAATGATAGGAATTTACTAAATCATCTCCAATCATACGGAAATTACCTTGAAGAGACAGCACAACACGTCAAGCAACATAACAGAAGTTCACAGCTGGGAATGTATCCAAATGATGCAGCTAAAGCAAGCAAGCCTACCCTTAGTGTACACAAAGAGAGTCCAGCAGAAGTTGAAGAGATCTCTGACACTGCATGGCACCCGCCTGGCAGGAAAAGTGGGGAGAAGTCACTCTTCAGTTCCAGAAAGCTGAACCTTGTTTTACAGTGGGAATTTCATTCCATTTCCCTGCTCAAAGTAACAGCTGGAGCTGTTGTCTTAATCATGCTAAGGCGCAGTCTAAGCTACACATCCTGATTTCAGCTCTCACTGGCCAACAGCCTCCACCTGGCTCCACAGGGCATCCTGCACAACATTCACAACCTCCTGACCCTGTTTCCAAGCCAGTGGTTGCCTCTGACCCTGCCACACTATTCTGCTGGTGTCACATCTCCCACAGAACCCTCCTGCAGCCACAGATGGTGAGATGAAAAGGGCTATATACATTCCAGTGATGGTTTTTCCTAAATATTTTGCTAAAGCATCAGTCATCCCTTCAGAACACACAATTATAGCTCATACTACAGCTCAGCTGCTGAATCCTGTTTGGGGTAGAGATTATCCAAACCCACGGAGCTGGAAGACCAGGGAAGGCATTACTCAGAACAGGCCAAAGAGAAGCCAAAGCCATGGTGACACCACCCAATGCTGCTCTGACGGACACAAAGAAAGCATCCATCAAACTTCTCCCACTACGCTCTACCCGTACTCATGGAGCTACACTGGAGCATTTTACCAGAACAATTATCCCCCCTCACATCCAGAGAACCCACATGAGCTGACAAAAACACCTCGCAGAGCCACAGCTTGGCTCCCTCATCCCCAGGGTTACACTCTCACTACAAAGATGGCACAGCCACAGCCACACACTCTGCAAGGAACACAGACAAGCTCCTTTAATTAAGGCAGAAGTTCCACATGTGTGTGGAAGACACCACCACCAAACTCATCATAAAAATGAGCACATCAGCTGTAACTTCGTTCCACTTGGTGTAACCCCTCATCTGGCACAGAGGGGTCCTGTCACCACGCCAGCTGCCTGCCTGCACTGTGCCAAGACAAAACACACCTGTGCTGCTTCACTTATTTCTGCTAAACCTTTAGAGCACTGGCCTCACTGCACCTTGAAACTAACCCTCCTCATGGCACCTCTGCCTGACACATACAGACATTCCCACATGTGACAGGCAGTGAGATGCAAAGCCCTGGGGACACGAGCTGTCCCTGCCCAGGGTTTCAGGGTCAAAGACGCCCCACCCCTTCGGAATTTCATTTTCACAAATCTGTACTGGGTATAATTCTTTCCAGGGAAAAATCACATTAAATCTCAAAATCTCATACCTCTGCTTCCTGCTTCGCTGCAGCTTGGAAGTTTCTTCATATGGGTTTTGAAATACATCAAAAAATATTGGTTCAAACTTCTTGAAAATCACAGTCGACACTTCAAAATTTCTCTCCAGTCGCTCCACTCGCTCTCGGAATTCCTGTGGCAGGTTTGACATGTCCACCCACTTCTTCATTTTGCTAAAAAACTGAATTAAACTTTAAAGAAAAAAGAAAGGTCTGCTTTGAGCTTTAACTAAATGTTGCCAAAATGCAACATATTTACTCCTTAATGACTGATTAGATTACTATGTAGATTTACAATTTATTTTGATAGACTCCCAAACTGTAAATATTGTAAAGTTTTTGCCTTTTATTACTCTGGGGTTTCTCCTTGACCGTCTTTAAGACACAGGAACATTACTTTGATGCAGAGGCTGCCAGCATGGCTGTGTTGGGCGGGGGACGGGTGGAAAGGAAAAATTACACACAGCTTTGCACATGTTGAGGTGTGGGGCAGGACAGGCAGCAAAACCACAAGCAATAGCCTGCCAAAGTTACCTGCACAAAAACCTGTTAGTTCTGGGTGTAATTAACTGGCAACCACCCTCCAGCAGCTCAGCCGGGAGCGGGTCTTTAAACCGATCGAGAAACATTCCGAGCTCTGTCGCTGCAGCTCCGCCTTCCCCCGTCAGAGCCACAGGGGCAGGGGAGCTGCTGCCGGGGCCGTGCAGAAGGGGAATGCCGTGTTCCCAGAACAACCGGGAGCCACCAGCACTCCCTTGGGATTTTCCCTGCATCCTGAGTCAGACACGCGTGCTACCGGGATCGCCACAGCAACGCCGAGGTGTTTGAGGTCCAATTAACTACAGCGAGAAACAACTGGCGTGGGTGGATCTGCTGTCCGACATGGGTGGTCTCCCAAAGGCTTGAAGTTGAAGATTACGTATTTGCATATAATTTCCATCTGTAACACCCGCGGATTTGTTACTTTCCCAGCTCTGCCTCGGGCGCTGCGATTGGGAGCACCGAGAGCAGTCCCAGGCCAGCGGCTTTGGCAGCGCAGGGACTGACGGGCCCTGTGCAATTAGCCCCGGCGGTAATCAGCCCGGCGCTCACCTGAGGCGTGCGGAGCGCAGGATGCGGGTCAGGGACACGCCGTTCCCCTCCATCGGGCCGCTCCCCACCGTGGGCACCCGGCTCCGGCGGCAGGCGACGTACAGCGCGCAGGCCAACCAGTGCAGCGGCTCGCCCTGCGGGCACAGCGGGCACGGGGCTCAGCCGGGGCCGCGCCTCGTCCCGCGGGCACGGGTGGGACCCCGGCCCCGCCGCCTCCGCCCCGCTCACCTCCAGGCTATAGGTTCCCCGCAGCGCCGTGAAGTCCCGCAGCGCCTCGGCCGCGCTCGCCGCGTCCAGGTTGAGGTCCCGGCAGAGCCGCTCGACGGCGGCCCCGGGCTCGGCGGGGCCAGGGTGTGACATGGCGGGGCTGCCGCCCCAGAGCCGCGCGCCAAAACCGCCGGAAGGGCGGGGCCGCTTCCGCCGCGGGGGCGGGGCCGCGAAACGCGCGGGAACGAGCGGGGTCCGGACAGACAGGCACGGACATACAGACACACAGACACACAAACACGGACAGACAGGCACGGGTACAGGCGGGCACGGACATACAGACACACAAACACGGACATACAGACACACAAACACGGACATACAGACACACAAACACGGACAGACAGGCACGGGTACAGGCGGGCACGGACATACAGACACACAGACACGGACAGACAGGCACGCATACACGCGGGCACGGACATACAGACACGCAGACACGGACAGACAGACACGGAAACA